>JBBMKA010009854.1:19510-35989 GCA_037833695.1 Sechiopsis laciniata
ATGTCCTTGTAGACATCAAGTATGCAAGTTTCAATCTATAACAAAAGGAATTTTTTATAAAAAAGACTTGAAAAAAAGGTAAATGGGTAGCTACTTTGGCGCATTTCCATTACACCACGTGACATACCTAATCGCTCCCTATAATTGCTCAAACAATGTTTCTTAAAAAGTATGAAATGAGCGGCTCTAACTGCTAGTTCAGAAAAATGCATTCTAAACTATTCTTAAGAATACTAATGTGCTTATTCAAAAAAAAACAAAAATAAAAATAATAAAAAATAAAAAAAAATCTAATGCCCATTTTTTTTGGAATTCTAACTAGCATTAAAAAAATAGACTAAATTATTAAACATATCCTTAAATTATCGAACTTGTATTAACAATATTTTTGAATTTTGAAAAGTTTCAAAATACTTTTAAGCTTTAATGTGTCAAAAATGTCATTACCGTTAGATTTGGATGGTAACAATTAATATTTTGTTTCAAAAATACCTTTGAATTTTGAAAAAGTTTAAAAAACTCTTTAATCTAAAAAATGTTAAAAAATATTTTTTTTGTTAATTTTTTTAATAAAAAAGGTTAAAGTTGTGTTTCAAATATTTTAAACATTTAATTGTAAAAGAAAATTTTTATCTTTATATTATTAACTCATGAATGATTTTTATGTCTATATTAGTGATTTAATTGAATAGTTAATTTGATGATTAAAATTAGTTTCATAATACTTTTTCTTTTATTCTTTTATCATTTATTTATCATAGAAAATCATGGAATGTTAATTCAAACTAACTAATATTTTTTGTTTATTATGTAGTGTAACGTGTTTTAAATTTTTAAGTTTAAGATCAAGTTAAAAATTGGTAAGAATAATCTTAGAAGTTTAAATATATCATAGAGCTCAAAATAATTTCTAAATTCTAACATTAATCTTAATACAATATAAACAACAAATCTGATTTAAAAGAACTTTTTCTAAGAATAGATTAAATCTAGAAAATATTTACAAATGTCTGAATTTAATTAAACATTAGCAAAACTAATTTTCATTTATTAATTTCAAAATTTGAATTATCATAAAATTACTTCCATATTCTCGTCATTAAATACTAGTAATTATTACAATTTAACATTTTTTATTAGAAAATGAAAAATTTACCCAATTATTCCTTGATTTTCGCGTTCATCATTCCACATCTTTTCTTCGATCTCTCTTTCTTCTCATCATTTCATCTTTTCCGAAAATCCTAGCCACCATTTTTATATCTCAAGCTTTCTACAAAAAAAAAAAAAAAAAAAAAAAACTATGAAGAAGCCATCGTCTACTCCATACGATTCGATAATGTTATTTTTTGTTTAAGCTTTCCAAAACCTTCAACACTGTAGTTTTTTTTTTTTTTTTTTTAAGATTGACTCCCTTCAACCCAGAAAAATCAGATCTATTCAAGTCTTTCGAAGTTGTCGCTGATGGTGATTATCAATTTTTATCTCACATTTTTTGACGACCGTTCTTACTCTTACCAAGTTATTACTCTCACTAGCTTTAATTTTGGAAACTAACAAATCAAATGGTTATAAGTCTTTTTTTGGTTTTGTTTTTTTTTTTGGTAATAATTAATCCCTAAACTTTCAATTTGAACAATTATCCCTAAATGATAGTGTTTGTAACAATTAATCATTTAAATTTTAAATTTGAGCTTAAAGTTTGATAAAAGTTACGATTAACACCGCTTTAGTTAAATTTGAGGAATTCTTACATGTTTGGGAAGATAGATTTGTAATATAATTTCTCTTCTTCTTTTTAATGAATTAATAATTATTTTTTTGATGATATAAAAACATACACTCCAAATCTAACCAAATAAAATTTTTCTGATTTCTTATATAGGAAAAATGGATTTTCGCTCTATCATCTTGTCATTCGTATACTTCAACCCTAAGGGATGTTGATTTCCTAAGTCAAGAGCGCTTGGTCATCGCGAAGGGTGCCGCCGTGGGTCCAATAGCGGCGGCAAGACTTGCAGAAATGGCGGGGTGGGGGAGGGAACGCCATGGAGTTTTGGGGACAGTTGATTTTGTTTGGATTGGATGATTTGGAGGACATTGGATTGAAGTGGAAACACAAGATTTGAGAGAAATCTTTTCATATAATTGATTTTTGTTTGGGTAGGTTTGAAGTGTATGCTTTTATATCATTAGAAAATAATTATTAATTGATTCAAAATAAAAAGAAAAATTAGATGATAGATCTACCCTCTCACATATGTGAAAGTTCCTAAAAATTAATTTAAATGAGTTAATTACAACACTAATAAAAATTTAACAGTGATTATTTAAATTAAAAGTTTATGGATTAATTGTTATAAATATCTTAATTTAGAATGGTTTAAGCATTTTTTCCAATATACTAATATTACTAATTTATTACTCTTACCGTCTTACCGGCTTTAATTTTGGAAACTATCAAATCAAATTGTAATAAGTCTTTTTTGTTTTTGTTTTTATTTTTAATATAATAAAATTGTTGTTAGTATTTTACTGTTAATCATAATTTTTTTTAAAAGTGATTGCACTCTACTTTATCTTTATTACTTTTTGAAAAAGTTGCTATACAGTATCTTTTGTTCAAAAAGAAAAAAGAAAAAGCTGTACATTATCTTTATTACTTTTAATAAAGTAGCTTAATTTCATTTTTTAAAAGACAAAAGAGAAAATTGCATAAAATACTTTTAAATTATGATGATGTAACAATTACATCTTTAAATTTTTAATTTGATTAATTATCTCATTTCAAGTTTGATAAATATTATAATTAACCCCTTATATCTAATTTAAGTAAGATATGAAAAGTTAAAATTATCATTAAGATAAAAATTTGTCTTTCCATCCTCTACTATGTCTTCTTCTCCGATCTTCATTTCTTAATCTCATTCCCCCAAATTGATTTTTATAAATGTTAACTCAAAAATCTATGATAAATTTGTTGGGTAGCATTCTATTAACCATGATAGATTAAAAAAAAAAAAAAAGGTTTAAGTCGAGGAAATAATTGCAACTCAAAAAATTACATGAAACGAGAAATGAAGCAGATAAGTAGACACCACCAGCAAAATTTGTCTTCGTCTCCCTTGTGATGACTATGAGTTGCCTATAAACAGTGAGAGGTTCCACAACCCAACATTAACAACAATATTGACTTCATCCACCATCTAGGTGCCATAATTCTGCAGCAATTGAATGCCAATTAGAATTTGTCTAGTTTCTTGTATTGGTAATAGAAATGCATACTCTTTTGAAGTAATATCCCGACCACTTTTCATTAATGAAAAATAAAGTGCTATTTCGGTTCCTTTTTGTTAAAGAAAAAATAATATCTAGCTTGGTATCATTTTGTTAAAAAGAAGTATTATCCCGCCAGCTTGACGCTGCTCATTGGAAGCCTCAGCTAAGAAATGAAGATGAAGGATGAAGACAAAGGTAGAATGAGTGGATGAGATTAACAAATGAAGATCGAGGAAGAAGACAAGGGTAGAGGATGGAAACACATTTTTCTTTTTTAAACTAAATGACAATTTTATCCTTTCATATCTTATTTAAATTAGACATAAAAGTTAATTGTAACACTTATCATACTTTATGAGGAGAGATAATTGATCAAATTAAAATTTTAATGATGTAATTGTTACAAATTCACAGTTTATGGGTGGTTTATGTGATTTTCCCACATCTCGAAATGAACTATTATAAATTGACAATTGCTTCTAAAAAATTACATCCAATTGAATTATTATAACCAATCAAAATAACTACTCATTTCTATTCATTCACTTCTTATCACTCGAAACAACTTTTCATTTCAAAACTACTGATTTCTACAACCTTTCTATAAAAATGCATATTCAAACGAGCTATTGAGTATGACTTTTTACATAAATGCACATCCAAACAAAGTTATTGCCTGCCATTTTTCCACAAAAATTTACAATCAATTGAATTATTATTACAATCTCAATTTGTAATCACTTAAAATAATTGTTGCTTTAATTATTCAAAATAATTTCTTATTCAATTACATATTCAAATACTCAAAGAGACGTTAAATTTCTTTCTTTTTTTTTTTTTTTGAAATGGCACATTAGCTACTTTAACGAAAGTAAAAAGATAAAGATAAAAAGTGATTTTTTCTCTTTTGTTTGATCGATCTGTACATAACGTGAGTTTGTTAATATTTACAAATTTCAACGTTATGTTTTGTTAAAACTATTGACAAATTTTCCTCAAAAAAAAAAAAAACTATTGACAAATTAAATATTGCAACAATCTTTGCACCACTTAATCTAGTTTAGAGTCTAATTTAATACAATTAGAAGTGCTACGAGTGAAATAGTGGTAGGTGGATTGAGTTTAGAGTCTAATTTGAGACCATTTGTGATTTGTTAATGTTAGTACAAAATATTATTAGCATTTGTTATGTGTATTTTGTTGTCGATTCAAGCTAAATATGTTTTGTATATCAACATTATTGTTCTATGCAATCTTCAAGTTCTGCTACCTGAAATATTGGAAGTGATTATCAAATAATGAAATTGTCTCAAATACAAATCCAAACGAAAAAATTACTTAAAACAAAAGTAGTAACATCTGAAGAGGTCAATGTAACCAAGGTATTGATTTAATTGCATAACTATTGTTATGAAAATAACAATTAACAACCGAATAAAAAACAGTAAAGAAAACGTAAAAGAAAGAAGAAAAAAAAACACAACAATGTATGAGCAAAATACAGAATGAATGTCATATTACGGCTATGGTTTAATTTGAGTTGTGCATTTTTATTAAACCTTATTACATATAAAAGGCCCATTGCATAATACAAATACGTTCACGAATGCCAAATGCAGAATGTATTAAAGAATATGGAGTTTCACCTCAAAATCAATTGGACAATGAGCAGAGTAACTCATATCTCATATTGATGTTGGACTCTCCACTTTTTCTATGTGGAATAATTGTGAGATCTTAACATAATGCGTTTACAGCGTTACCGTTAAAGGCATATCTCAACAACTATTTAAATGAATACACATTTTATATTATATGATTAAGATAAATACTGAGGATGCATAGTGAACATGCAAATGAATCAATACTAATTCAACATGAATCCGTGGAAATAAATCCAATAATATTACAATCAATGAGGTATTATTTAACATAATGAATAAGTATATCAGAAATGGCTATAAATAACAACTTTTAGGCTACATATTATAATTATAACAATTTTCTTAAAATATTTCGTTTACAGTAGATTTTGATTTTTTTTTTTTTTTTTTTTTTAAATTTTCATCTTACTCGTATCTTCAACAAACTGATTAAATCTATCACCGAACCAATTGAATCTATCAACAGATTGATAAAAGACTATTAGTGAACCGATTGAAGGCTATCAACGGTAAATTGATTGAAATGAGGACATTTTAGTCATTTTACAGATACATCTCCATTTTTTCTGAGCATATGAAATATATTAAAAAAAAGCAATTGATATATTTTTTTTCTTTTTTCTATACATGTAAAATTTCCAAAATAAAATAATAAAACTCAATCCACCTACCACCGTTTCTTTGTATCCATATTATTGTCAACAACTTTGAACTCTCTATCAATCTCACGCCAGCAGCCTCACCGCCGTAGTAGCTTTCAACAACGCCGTCGCATCCTTCTGTTCGGTTGTTTGTCGCGCCATTTAGATCAGATGTCTATCCACTACCCAATTTAGTAGCTACTAAGGTACCATTAGTAAACTATATAAATCATCATGTTTTTTTGTCTAGTTTTCTCTTTATTTTCTTGATTGTTGATTCGGTTAAACATTAGCAACTACCTACAAATCAACTCGGAAATGATGGTTAAAATGTGTTAAATAACGGTTTGGTTGCTGCAGGAAGGGGACCAAGGTTCTTCCACAATGGCCGTGAAGATTCAGGCACGTGGGAGTACATATATTGGTAAACTTTGGGATGACGGAGCCTATTTCGACGTTAAACGGATTCTGATTAATCATGGTGTGGAGGGGATCTACTCTATTGAAATCGAGTATATTGATGAAAATAGTGAACCAATATGGGGCGCCCAGCATGGCAAAAACGATGAATTTATTCATGTGGTCGCACAAGATACTTCATTCAAAAGCTTGCAAGCACCACCGGACCTAATTGAACACAATCAGGTTGCGTTTGATTGATTTTTTATGATTTAAAATTGTATTTTTATTTATTTTTAGAAAGTTTGTTGTTTATGGTAAATTCTACCCTTTTATTTTAATTATAACAATATTTTAAAAAATATTTTACAATCAATTTAACTTTATTGAGGTTTGATTCAAGTCATCAATTTCACTTAATTAGTCTAACAATTTTATTTAATTGAAATGATGATTCAAGTCATCAATTTCTTAATACCTAGTTCAATTTTTGTTGACAATTTTTTTTTTGCCATTCATGAAAAATCTTTTTCATCCCTCTTCTTACATATTTTTTGTTAAAAAAATTATTTATTTTTTTAACCAAATTTCAAATTAAAAAAAAAATCTTGTTTTTTAGTCTTCAAAATTTTATAAGTAGATTTTAAAAAACAAGAAAAAAAAAACTATGAATTGATCTAGTGGTATAATTGAGTAGAATTGATCTATATATTATTATTATTAATTTTTTTTTTTTTTTCTGAGAAACAATTAATCTATTTATTGATGATGGTGGTATTGCAGGTTAATTTAAGTTATCCCAATGAGTATCTCATCTCAATTCATGGTTACTACAATTATGGGATAAATTCTGTGACGTTCGAAAGCAATAAAAAAACTTGGGGCCCGTATGGTAAGGAAAAGGGAACCAAATTTTTATTCCCTATTATGGGGGCAAAGATTGTTGGCTTCCACGGCTCTTCTCCACGCCTCAATACAATTGGAGTATACGTGCAACCAATTACAAAGTATATTCATATAAAACACAAACAATTTTTTATTTTATTAATTTATGTTTTGAATAATAAAACACACACAATTCCCTCATGTAGAAGCAAACCTCTATTGAAGCCTCAAGTATTGAGGCCCCAACTTGAACATTTTAGTTTGGGAGTATATGGACGTGAAGAGGGAGAATATTGGAGTGAGACTTTTGTAGCAATTAAGCGATTTATAATTTATTATGACAATCAGTGGATCATTGCCATTCAAATGGAATATGTGGATGAGAATGGGAAGTCCGTGTTGTCCAAGAAGCATGGTGGTGATGGGGGTACTTCAAAAGAGGTAGGCTCAAATCCTTAATTCTTTTAAGTTTAATAGATTCTGATACCATAATAGATATTATGGACAACAATTTCTAAATCAATTAGTAATGAGAGAAATAGTCCAACTTATCTTATAAATTGCTAGAAAGTTTCTTTATTTTTTAATGTAAGATCTTCAACAAGAACTCACTCTTGCAATCCTAATTTATTAGATTCATAATGTGTATATGTTTGGTATATTATTGCAGGTTGTCTTGGCATATCCAAATGAACGGCTTCTTACAATTGAGGGGTGCTACGACTATTCACATGACTCAAATTCTAACACCGACGTGATTCGGTCGTTAACTGTGATAACCAACAAAAGAACTTATGGGCCAGTTGGAGTTCAAAATGGAACCTTTTTTGAATTCCCAGATGATAGGAGGTTGAAGGTGGTTGGCATCCACGGCAGATTTGATTTGAATCTCAATGCCATTGGACTCTATGCAGTCTTGATTTAAGTGCAACTCCACATGAATGGTTGAGCTATGCTGTTTTATTTTAATTATTTTAAAACGATTTGAATTTATATCTTCTGAGTTATTCAAACGTTATATTAATTAAACCAAGCTTTTGTTATAAACGGATGTTGTTAAACGTTATGGGTGTACAAAGAAATCGACAACCCGAACAACTCGGACTATCCAAGGGTTGGGTTGGATTATAATTTTTTTAAAGTTGAGTTAGATTATGATTTTATAGTTTTTGTTGGGTTAAGTTGGTTCTTGGGTTGACTAATTTTTTGCTCGTTCAACTCAATCCAGCCCGAACTAAGAATATATAATGTGTGTATGTAAGATAAATTAATAAGATAGGTTCTTAACTTACTTGTAAGGCTTCTAAGAAAATATCTATGCACTAATAAAATAGGTAATAGGTTGAAGTATACTATCATATCCAATCGGGACAATGAACACACCCCTATTAAACGTTATCCAATTTGACTTATTATTTTATTTCAATTACCAATTAATAACATATTTGATTTTCAAAAAAAAATAATAATAATAACATATTTGTTAAGATTAAAAACACTTTTATTCTAAAAAAAACACTTTTAATTTGACTCCTAAACTTTACCATTTAAATTCTCAAAAAAAAAAAAAAAAAAAGCGTTACCATTTAAATTACAATTTAGTTCCTTCAATTGTAATTTCGATTTATAAAAACATTCGTCCTTAGTCTCTATAATGTAACTTCTCAAAAAAAAAAAAACAGTATAATTCAAAATTTGTAACGAAAAGAAAAACGAAAGTTATAATTTTTTTATGATTATTATTTTATGTCAATTTATCTACCTTTGAGAGTCATATATATTCCTTTTTAAACCATTATGGAGTGGCTCAATTGCTCAAAAAGAGTCTTGGAATGCATAAGGTGATGAGTTCAATCTATGGTGATACTTGGAATTAATTTCTTACGAGTTTCTTTGGATGCGCGCTAGCTGGCCGGACAGTCACGAATATAAAAAAAAAAAAAAAAATCTTTTTTAAGCAAAATGACTATTTTCTTTTTATTTTTTTAGAAAATTAAAGAATGAAAACTAGACATTTAATAATTTATCATAGACTATCTATTGACGGTTAATTATTAAAATGGGTCGTTTTTCAAACATATTGTCAAAATGAGTATATTTTTTTGTCTTTCATCACAACCTTGAAAATTTAAAAAAAGTAATGGTGTTAAAAGAAGGCTTGCTGACTAGGGGTGTACAAAAGAACTGATAACCTGACGAACTCGGACTACCCAACCTAAAAAGTAAGACTGGGGTTGGGTTGGATATTTTGGGTCAGGTCGGGTTGAAAATAAGTGAACCCAAAAAAATTCAGGTGGGTTCTCGGGTTAATTATATTTTGGTTTGATTCAAATACTTATCATATAGACCTATTAGAGAAAATAATTGCAATTCTAGTTTCTTAAGAAAGTATTCGCAAATCTAATTTACATTTATGGAGTTTATATTTAATTTAATTATACATTTACAATCCTACCCTCAATATCATTTAATCACCATTTCAAAATAGAAACCATAATGGAAAAACCGTCCATTTTCTTTTCCCACTACTCCGAAATCTGCACAAAATCTTCAATCCCTTAATTTTCGAACCGTCTCTTCATTTTAGTATGTTTCCGTCTCCTCCGAAACACAATCCCGCATCGAAGAGAAGTCCGACTGCTTAATCAACCGGCTAAAATCCGTCTGTACATCCCTTAGTTTCATGTATTCCACAGGCTAAAATCCAACTACATTGCAATTTTTTGCTAATCGGAATAAAAAAATCGAAAAGAAGTAGAAGGCGTAGTGGTAAGGTTTTAGTTTGGTATTTCAATTAGGGTTTTTTTCTTGTTTCTTGTGTTGGTTTTTTTATCACTGGTTTCAACTATTGGGATTTTATGTTCGGTATTTCAATTAGAATTCCGATAGGGTTTTTTCTTATTTCTGCGATGGGGTTTTGTGTTCGGTGTTCGTCAACAATAACATACAATATTAATACAATAGAGTAGGGTTCTCTGTTTAAATTTTATTATTGCATGTGCGGTAATGCTTAGTTAGTAATGGATTTCAACTATTGCTTCAATTCTTCAAATAATTTTGTTTAAATTTAAAGATTGTGTTGATTTAGTTGTAATGGGGAAAGTAGGGAAACCAGTAATCAGGATATAAATGGTGAAAGTAGGGAAAAGGGGAGAAATAAGACAAAGACTGATTAGAAGAAGCCAAAGAACACTTGGCACATTCGTTAGTTACTTCCCAAAACGGAAGTAACTAACAAATGTGTTATATACTGTATGAGGGGTTGTTTTGTGTTCCGTTTTATACACTAACTAAACGTTTGATTTACTTTAGACGACAAGTTCATCAGGTGGTTCAATTTGTTATGGACAAGCTTTTTCGGACGACGAAGTAGGAACGACGATGGAAAGATAAGTAGGAAAAATTAAAGAAAGCGTGAAGATGCGAAAATTTAGCAACCGCTGGAGTTTCTAATGAAAATGTAGTGTCTGATTGCATTAATGAACCAGTGTTAAATGCATGTGCAATCATGGTTCCGTTTGGATTTGACTTTAAGGTATATTCTACTCCTAACGATTTATACTGTATATATTTATGTATAATAAATAAATCAGAAAGAGCTGATTTTATTGTATGTTTTATACCATCTTTAAAGGAGGTGGAGGAAGGAAATAGAAAGGAAGGTGTTGAAGAAGATTATGTGAAGGACGTACTAGAGGGCTGCGACAACATAGAAAGTGGTGAACAAAATATTCCACTAGATGATGGACCCATTGGTGGTGAAAAAGAAGTGGTTGATCATCAATCAAACGATGAGGTATTGTTAATATGGTTATTCGTTTATATGTTTATGAGGTATTGCGGAGAGGTGGCTATGTTTATATGTTTATACGGTGTGCTGGTTGATGAATAGAAGTTTTTTCTTTATGTTGCAGGAAGATGCCATACCAATTTCAACACGTTTGAAAAAGTTGGATAAGGAATGAAAATCTCAACAAGAAGTCATGAAGACGAGAACGAAGGTTAGTGTGGAACCTACAGTAGTGTCTCTAGATTTAAACCAGACGATGGAGGGCATGCTTGCATCATATGAGAGCCCGATTGTTCCTAAGGTATATAATCTAGGAATTAATATTATCTTTGTAGGTCTGTTCTAATGCACAAAACTTTGTAATTGTTATGCAGACGAAGAAGAAGGCATTGAGGACAGAAGAGAAAGGGAAGAGGAAGACTATGGAGGATAAGGTGGGTACCATGAAAGTTGTATTGTATACATTTCCTAATATATTGTTACGAAAAATCTGTTCATTTTGTATTGTAGGATGGTAGTGTGATGTGGACTAGCAAGAAACCAAAAATACATGAAGACACATTCAGATTGAAACGACCTAGCACTAGGGTACAATCTTTTTAATACTGTACATACTGTATGTTATCTCTTGAATAAATGTCATTGGTGTAATGAACTATTTTTAAAATAAAATACAGAAAAGACAAGGAGAACAAAGTTCGAAAAAGGTTAATAGGACGGATGAATTGAAAAGAGGGGACAAGGTCATCGAACAGAAGGAAGTTGTATCAAAGGTATAGAATAATACAAACTGTAATGAAAGTACTGTACTGTCATTTTATGTGTAGGGTTCTAATACTACTGTTAACATAGGAGGCTCCGCTTCTGTTGTTACATAAAGATTGGAACCTCAAACAAAAAATTAATATATTTGTACATATGATACGATTAAGAAATTAAATTACAAACTGACTAAAGAACAACGAGCCGAGTTCAAGGAAGGGATTTTGGAAAGTTCTTAGATTTAGACATAAAGAGGTTCCAATCTCAACTACTCTACTCACTCATGAGGAGAATGTGCAAGTCGAAAAACCAGGACGAAATGTGGTTTAATCTTCAAGGTATAGTAGTTAAATTTGGAATAGATGGTTTCAAGAAAATTACTGGCTTAAACTGTGGGCAGAAAGTAGAGGTCGATGATAGGAAATTAAAGGGTAAGTTCATGGTGTTGTACTTCCCAAACAAAAGAAAAATTACTAGGACGAACCTTGCAAACCTGTTTAAGAATGCAACGAATATCAAACCTAAACATATGGTTCGATTGGCCCAGTTTTATTGTTTTGAATATTTTGTAGATGAAAAAAACTTCAAACAAAACGTGACAACAAACGTATGTTGCTTTTAGAAGATGATGACCAATTCAATGCATACCATTGGGGTTGGTTAGCTTTTGAGATGACCATAAAGTTTGTAAAGAGTGGTATACTACACCCCCAGTCCAGTACAATTGGAATTGAAGGATTCTCATACGCCCTTCTAATTTGGGCGTATGAATGCATTCCATTAATATCTCACGGAAGCAATATGTTCGCACAGGGCAAGTGAAATTTAATACCAATGATGTTAAATTTGGAAAATGACGATCAACCTAAGTGGAAAGATCTGCAGAGAATGGTGTTTGAGAACAAAACGGTATGTTATTGACTTCAAACCAATTTAATATTGATTACTGATGCATACAGTTCAAGTTTATATAATGGTGATATGGATTTTGTTCTTGCGTATAGATCAAGTTTATAATGCTGGGTAATGGTGAGATGATTTATGGGAACAATCTAGTTGAAGAAAAATTGAAGGGAGGTGTTGATGGAGAATCTGTAAGTGTTGTCTTATAATCTTTTATATTGTATTTATCATACCGTTTGTTATTGTACGTTATGTATGTCGCAAACTGAGTTGAGTCTGTATGGTATGATCTATACCGTCTGTTGATGCAGAACATTTTGTAAGGTATGATCTTAACTGTTGTAGTATACAATACTAATTCGTGAAACTGATTCATTCTTTAGGATAAAAAAGTTGACGGGGGAGAATCCTCATATTTCGACAAATGGTTTGAGGATGTGGTAGAATAAGCTTATGAAGAGATAAAACAAACGAAACAAACCATAAAAGCTTGCCAATCCAAGGACAGTAGATTGTGTGAGACTTGAGGAAGTTGTTACTAAAAAGGTAGTTTCTGGATAAGGAGAACAAAATGAAGATTCGAAGGGCATTCCAAGTATTAATGACGCCTACACCAACACACATGAACTTATTGAGCATCTGAAATCATCCTTTGAAGGTATGAATAAACGAATGAGTGAGATGAGAATAGAGACGAGTAAAAGGTTTGATGAGATGTGGAGTGTGTTGAACGAGATTGCAGGTGATATAAAAGGATTGAAAGCGAAAGGTAATATTGTTGAAGATTTGGGGGATAAGGTTAACATCGAAGACAAAGATGATGACGGGGGGAATGGTGTAAATGATGGGTATGGTAAAGATGCGGATACAATGAATGAAGATCCCTAGAATGAAGCTAGGTCTAAAATTGAAGATGTTGATGCTGGAGTGACTAAAGGAAATGTTGGAAATGAGGTAAATGTTTTAACGTTATACATGACATACATTTATTCTTTCTGTAATTATGCAATGCGACATGTATGATGATTAGGTAATTTGGCAGGTTACACCGGGCAATGTAGGTGCTGTTTGTAATGCTTCGGAACGTAATCTATATGTTGATGCGGTAATGAATTAATTGTGTGGTACATACCGTACATTTGTTATTCTGTATAGTTGACTTAGAAGGAATCGATATGCATTGTGCAGCTCAAAAGGCAAGGAATATTTTCTGATGGCGAGCATGTTAAACGTCTTACTAGGAAAAAAAGCCGTTAAAGATAATGATGTCTCCTTTCACTTCAAAATTTGGATCTACAGAAGGGAAGAAGCTGAAGAATGACAAAAGGAAAGAAAACATTGAATTTATAGAACCGCCTAATTTTCAGATATCATCTCAACTTTGAATTATTTTTTCTTATGAACACAGTAGTTTCATTTTCCGGACGAAGGCAAATTTATTTGTTGCAGACACTTGGTTTTGTTTATGTTTTGCTGGGATCTCGTTTAGCGTTTATAGTGTGATGATTTAATGAAACTTGGTATTTTGGTCATTTATTTTGTAGTTTTTAATCGCGTTTTTTCTATCACGTAAATACAGTATGGGTTCGATGAATGATTTAAACGTTTTGGAGTTATTGTATTATTAATATACGGTTTAGAGTCAGACATTTTCTACATAAATTATAGAATGGGTTTTTTAAAATCTATCATACGTTGATGGATTCTCAGTTAGTGAAGTTCATAACATCTTTCAAGTGGTATTTCAGTTAATTTTCTGTGATATTTAGTAAACATGGTAATATGCTTTAGTAAACGAAATTGAAATTTGCAATAGAAATACTATACTTTAAGATAGGAACAACACTATGTATTAAATATCAAAGGGAAAATGAAAAATATAAATGAACGAATGTTCTAAAATATGACAAAAAATGAAATGAAAATAATCTAAGGACGAAATAATCATTCGTTGAAGGGGTTTCTACATGTTTTCCTATTGTGACCTAGTTGACCACACCGTCCACATTTCACCCGTTGTTTGCCTTCTAAAACTGAACAAATACGTTGTTTATTTGGTTTTCCTACTAGACGTTTGGTTTTTTGTGGAAGAAATTTCTTGTCATGAATATGCTGTTGTACATCCTAGTGGTCTTGGAGGCCCACCGGGTAAACCAAACTGGCGTAGTATTCCTTAGTGTCTCTGTGTAATAATAGTGAGAAACATACTGCTTCGAAGGAAGCTGTTTCTAGAGTAATACAGCCATGCATGAAAACACGGTATTCCTATATGGTCGTACTCTCCACAACTACAACTTTTTTCTTTAAGATTCACATGATATTGTTGAGTGTCGTACAACACTTGAAATTGCAGAAGATTAATATCATGTACCTGCAATAATGGTAAATAATATGAAAACGTGGTCTATACGACACATACCGTATAGAAAAGACATGTGATCTGGTGTGTATAGGTTACTGACATGAAATGACCCTTATCTATGTACGTCTTCATTTGTTTTTCGCATACCTCCATCAAGTTGGTCGTCAGCATTGAGGCATCATGTCTCCTTACACTAAACCATCCTTGCAGCAACATCCTTATAACCTCAAACATGGATGTAATAAGAAGTTTGCGGGCGTACAAGATTACGTTGTTGAAGCTTTCACATGATTATTTTTCATGGTTTCATAACGTAATCGAGGACAATAAGCTATAGACCACCTATCATAACCAATCTATTGTAATTCCTCACGTATACCGGGGCATCCATTCTCTAGATGACTTGTGTAGAATTCAAAGTCGTAGACATTGTATGCGTAAGCAAGATTAAAAAATATACAGTTATCCCATCTGCTTTTGTGCTTCATGAGCATGTTATCACTCAAATGGAAAACGCACATAACATGGAAGGCCTCAAGCCACAATGCATCCATGGCGTTGCTAATGGATTTGTGCCTATCGAATATGACAACTAGTTTCTCCCTGTTGCCAAAATGTTTTTTCATATGGCCAACAAACTATTTCCACGATTTATCATTCTCAGAATCAACTCTAGCGAGAGTGTAACGACCCAGTTTTCTATTTCGGTTCTCCAGGTTTGTTTGGTTGCTAATTTGGTTGTTCGGTTGGGTCGTTAGGGTAGTTTGAGACTCTAGGGGTATTTTAGTAATTTTACCTTCAGGGGTAGTTTCATAATTAACCAGGGTTTCACGGCTGTTCTGTTAATTGCTGAGTTCAGGTTTTTACTGCGGTTTTAGGTTTTCAGGGCTAGTGTTGCTGTTTGAGAAGTTTAGAGCCTTTGTTCGTTTAAATGAGAAAAATGAGAAATTGTCTGTTAAAAGGTGTCTTCGCCAAGACTCGAAGTTGAAACCACCTGAGGACACGTGTCATAATCTCGTGGAGCCCTTCTCTTTTTTCCAACACTATAAATGCCTAGTCACTTCTCCAAATTCACTTTTCTCTCATTTTCTCTCTTTTTCTCCCAATCGCCGAACTCACCATTTCTCTTTCTCCTTCGCCGAAACCCTTCTTCGAGACCAAGTCCCATTCTTTTCTCCACTATTTACCGAGATTAAGAATCCTAGTTACCTTCGCCCTTCACCGATCCTTGTCGCAGCCCGTGGGTCCGTTCGCCCTTTTCGCATAGTCGCAGGGTGCAGCCGCTTCGCCAGGCACGCATGCGGTTCGCCCAGTCCGTTCGATGTGCCCCTCGCCCCAACCACAACGTCTCCGTGTAGAGACATGCCTTTGCCCTACTCACGGATCGCCTCGTCTTCATCAAGCTTCTCCCCAACCGCACGCATGGTTCAGCATCGTCTCCGCCCAGCGACAGGCTCGAGTCTGCAGCCTAGACCACGCCCGTTCGCTTGTCTGAGTCGATACACCGTGCAGCGTTCACCTTAGTCTTCGTTCCAGCGAACTCTTTGCCCCAGCGAGACGCTCGCCCGCAGCTTCACCCTACCGAGCCTCTTCTGCTCTCCTTATAGCGCATGTCTACGAGCAGCTTCGCCGAAGCCTTCTGCCTAGCCTGTCTTCTCATTTAGGGGTATTACTTTCCGAACCTTGTGCCTTTGTTTACCTAGTGTTGTTTAGCTGTTAGATATTAATTGTGTGCTTGTTAATTACTATGCCTAGGTTGTTACTCGTATTGGTGTTCTGCAGCTCAAGGAGCCT
>JBBMKA010009930.1:0-35899 GCA_037833695.1 Sechiopsis laciniata
CTCGAGCTCCTGGTTTGGTTCTCTCGAACTCAAACTACGCTAAAACTAAGCAAAACAGCATTAGGCGAACCTTATCTTTAAGTGTTCATTTTACATGCAAGCAGGGTACTTAGCAAAACCTAATGTCATGACATGCATTTTCACTCTATTTCTATTCTCTCGAACGCGAAACAGAGGCATACAAGTGGTTGTCAAACGAAATGTATTACGAATTAACACAGCATGCATAATAGTTAACATCTCGCTAACACGTCGCTTAGGCGAAGGTCTCCTACTTGCCTATTTCCCTCCAATGACGAACTTAGCTATTCATTACGTTAAGTAAAAGCAAAGTGAAATAAAAACCAAAGTTCATCTTCATTAAAATACCAAATAACAATGTTCGCTATAAATAGTGTTATGACAGAAATAACGAAAGCAATAAAATGAGAAACAAAGTTTAGAAGAAACTTGGTCGGAACCATAAAGACAGCAATTCTGATTTGGCTCCGACGAAATCTCTGCAACTCCAGCTAACAACTATGCTAAAGCTAAACTACTGAACAACTAGAAATGCGGAAGAAACAACTAAACTATGGCTAAACTAAGGAAAGTTGATCGGAATTTAGTTCGACGGAAGATCGACCCAAGAGTGGGTGATCTTCCCCCGAGTTGTGGTCTCTCCCAAGTGCGTGCTTTTGCTCTAACGGAGAATGCCTCCATTTATATTGCAGCTCAAGTGACAAGGCTCTGACTTCTCTGCTCCATGATCTTCCGTACAGCGGTTTTGCCATCATCAACTTCGCTTAGGCGAAATTGAAGGCACTTCAATTTCTTTGCTGCAATGTGAAAAGCTTCGACTGCGCGCTGGGTGCTACCGTTCGCTTTAGCGAACAACTTCTTGCGTGAACTTCGCTTCGCTCCATCAGGAATGCTGTAGGTAAACTAGAAAATATCAATTCTTTAAACACTAATAAATTCGCACACATTCAAGCATATTTCGCTGCTGCGAACCTCTAAAATGCATCCTAATCAGAAAACTAAAGGATGTTTCGCTAAATCATAACTTTTGGTTCAATGGGGCGAAATTCAATATTAAATTACTATATTATAGCAAATTCTGCTAAAAATATATTCTTTTAAGCTACTTTAACTCTCAATTCTTGAGAGTTATCAGAGCCCCTTAACCGCCCACATCCGTTCCTTCCAAGAAAGGCCGACGGAGCCACACGAAACGTAACGCACACCATGGTGCCCACACACGTCCACGAGTAAACCTCCATCGAAGGCCTCTTGAAGCCCAAACAAAGTGTTTCTCTCTCTGAAACTTAGAGAGAGAGAGAGAGACATACATTCTCATTTTTTCCTACAAAATCATAATCATCTTCATCTTCATCTTTAGAAACCAATTTTGGTTAAACAACTATCTTTCATAGCCCGACACCCTAAGAACCAACTCGTCACCATGGTATACACCATATTTGCTACAAACAATGAAACAAGAGAAGTAGCCCAACTTGCAAGGTTGTTATAGTCTTTGGCTACGCATTCTATAAGAGCAAAACTTAGCTTTGGTGGATATAGAACTTAAATTTTTTTATTTTGAAAAATAAGTTATAGAATGATACAGATTTGAAAATTTTATGTATATAATATGAATAAGTTAAGATAATTTTTAAAAACATTTACTATTCCTATTTATAATTTTTAATCTTTAAAATGGATGGGATACATAAATTTTTCATATATATATATATGAAAAATTATCTCTTCTCAAAATACTTTTTTTTTTTTTTTTGAAGAACTGTTCTCAAAATACTTAACATTAATTATAACCATGTTATATACTCAATAAAGTATATTACATATAAAATTAAAGAATATATCGTTATTGATAAAAATAATAATAATAATAAATGCTTAGCCAGTCCAAAAGGCTTGTTTTCAAAAATAAAAATAAAAATAATAAATAAATAAAGGAAAAATAAATAAATTAAAAAATGAAATTGTGATTGATTATTTAATTAAGAAATTAAAAAAAAAGTAGTTTTTATAAAGCAAACTAAAGAATGAGAAAGAAGATGAATAAATTTCATTTGTATTTATAAATAAATTATGCATATGAAAATGAATCAAAATGTTAAATTGTGATGGATTATTTAATTGAAAAAATTAAAATTAAAAAATTAAAAAAAAAATAGTTTTGATCTAAACAATATATTAAGAAGTAAAATTTTTTAGAAGGTAAATTAAAGGATGAGAATGAAGCAGTTTCCTAATTAAATAATTAATCACAATTTAATCTTTCAATTCATTTATTTTTCCTTTATTTTATATTTCATGACTAATAATTATATATATTTTTAATTTTGGTATGCGATACACTTTGTTGAGTATATTACATGGTTATAATTAATGATGTTACATATTTTGAAAAGTGAATTGAGATTTAGATACTTATGATTAGGGTGTTCAAACAACCCAAAACCCGAATAATCCGAATCAACTCAACCCAATTTGACGGGTTGGGTTGAGTTAAATACATTTTTGGATTGAGTTGAGTTCAAAATCATGAAATGTTTATGGATTGGGTTGGGTCAAGGGTTGACCCAAAATTAACCCAACTCAACCCGACCAACCCGAAGTTATTATTTAGTTTAAAAAATATATATATTTTTACTTATAACATAATTATATATGTGTATATTTGTTTTATTTAATTATTATTGTTAGAATTTTTATTTTCCATATCCTTTAATATTTTTTCAAATCTTTATAATTTATATATCATGATAAAATATAGAGTCAAATTATGTAAAATATCTTTGTTGGTTTTAATTTTATATTTGTTTTATGGAAGTCGAATTATGTCATCTATTTTTGTTGTTTTAATCATCTATTTGTTTTATGTTTTATAGTTGAAATCTTTTATATAAACCATGATTTTATATTTATATTCATTTCATTATCTTGATTGGACATTGTATTTTGTTTATGTATAAGGTAGGACTAATCTGATAAAAGATATTTATAACTAAAATTTATTATTGGACCTGATGACCCAACCCAACCCAACTCGAAGGTTGGATTGTGTTGTCTCTTTAATTGGGTTGGGTTGGGTTAAAAAAATAACAAACCCAAAAATTTAGGTTGGATTGAAAACCTCTCTAACCCAACCCAACCCAACTCATGTTCACTCATACTTATAATTATAATATATGCACAATTTATGGTCTCTACCATTATAAAGATTAAAAATTAAAAACAGGAATAGTAATGAAAAAATATCTTTAAAAACTATCTAACTTATTCATATTATATACATTCAATTTTTAAGTTTCATATTTCTTCAAACCATAAGAATTACTTTAGGTCATAATTATTTTGTTTTTAGTTTTTGAAATTTAATCCTACAACAATTAACTTACCATAGGTTTCTTACTTGGTTATCTACATGTTACCTATATTTTAAGAAACTAAACCAAAATTTGAAACAAAAAAAACTAGTTTTCAAAAATTTGTTTTTGTTTTTGAAATTTGGTTGACATTCCACTACTTTATCAAGGAAAGATGAATACATTGTAGGAAAGATGGAATACATGGTAAAAAAAAAAGTAAAGTAAGCTTAAATTTCAAAAACCATAGACTAGGGGTGAAAAGAAAAACCAAAAACCGAATGAACAGAACCGATCCAATGGATCGGTTCGGTTTTTAAGAACTATATTGGTTCTATTGGTTTGAAAATTTAAAAAACCAATCATACTTGGTTCGGTTTGGTTTGCTATAGAAAAATCAATACAAAACCGAACCGAACCAACATTATAAATTAGAAATTAAAACTCAGACGCTCGCGATCATTTTATTCATTTGTCTCTCGTTCATCACTTCCCGATTGCATTACGAATTCGTCGCTTATTTCTCCTGCCACTCTCTCCTGCAATCTCGTCGTTGATACTTTCTCATCAATTCTTGCTTCCATCAATGCTCGATTCCATTCCGAATTCGTAGCCCATCTCCGTTCCCCAACTTGAAGGTAAGCTTTCTTTCTTTATTTATCTTTGATTTTGTTCGTTTGATTTGATTTTTTCGATTGTTGTTGCTCTTCTTTTTCTCCCTATTTATGGTTTTGTTCGATTTTGATGGGGACGTTTAGATAACAAATTGGTGATGAGTGGAGTCTTATTAGAGAGAGGATTTTAAGTAAATCGTTCGAATTCGGTTTATGAATTTAATTGACAAAACCATTGTCTTTTTGTTTGTTAAATCATAGATGGTTAGTTTCTTGAACTTTCAAGGTTTACTTACAATTTAATCATTCTGGTGGAACTATAGATAAAGTTTTTTTTTTATTATTATTTTTAACTGATGATGAATTTAGTTGATATCATGATAAAGAATGTCTTATTATTCCTAAATTTGTGCGCTCATTTCTCTATTGATGTAGTTGTGTTTATTTGTTATGTTTTGTTGCACATAATGTGTTTGTTAAAATACCAACAAGAAGCTTTACTTGGAGGTTTAAAATTAGAGATGGGATATTCTTTTTGTTTGAAGTTTACTTGGACATTCTGGTTTAAATTTAGAGATGGGATGTTCTTTTTATTTGAAGTTTTGTGCAGTATTGTAATTTTTTTTTAGATTCATTGTTTCTGCTCAATTATAGATTGTGATGGAAAATAGAAGTTCAAATGATGTTAGGCCTAATGAAAAAGAGTAACTACAATTGGGAATGCCATCTCACTAAATTTTAGTATTGCATAACCTATAAATAAACATGAATGTTGTAGACATTGAGAAAACCGAAAACCAATCAAAACCGAACCGAACTAATTGAAAACCAATCCAATAGTTTTATACATTGTCGGACTTTGGATCGGATCTATTTTTACAAAACCGAAGATATCGGATCGGTTGTCGGTTTGGTATAAAACTGACAAAAATCGAACCGAAATCACTCCTACCATAGACCTTAGTTTTTGAAATCATGAGCACTAAACTCAAACTTTGTTCCAACCATATGGACTGAATTTATATTTTACCCTAATGTATTCTATATCTCCTCATTCAAACATAGGGAGTAAATAACAAATATATAATATATATATATATAGATTCTTGTATTTAAAAAGAAAAAAGATTATTTAGAAAAATTTATACAAAATGATGATTTATTAACTTTGACGGATAGAGAGGGAGAAATACAAGATTGTACTGTTGTTAAGAAAAACAACAAAAAATGCAACAAGAGTAGTTACTCAACAATATTAGTATATACCCAATGACTAAGATGTCATGAATTCGAATCTTCCATTTTTAAAATTTAAGTTACATATTTATTTAGATATTCATCTTTAAGAAAGTCTTAAAACTTAACTTTATGTTCACTCTTTTCAAAAAAGAAAAAAAAAAACTTTATGTTCAATAAGTTCTAATTTTTTAAAAATTTTATGCTTAATAAGTCATTTCTCTATTCATTGTCTTTTTTTTTTTTTAATTAATAAATTTATTAAATACAAAATTAAAAGTTTAGAGTCATATCTAACCTATCGATTGATTTATTTTTTAATATAACATAAACTAATATTTGAGACAAAGTTAAATTAAAAAAAATTCAGAGAAGTATATTAATCTCTGTGGATTAAACTTTATATTTAGCCAATAGATAATTTTGATGAAGATTATGTTCTTGGGTGGTAATGAAATTCCAACAATAAATTGAAAAGAAAGCTGAATGAATACCGTCCATTTGGACCGTGTAGAATTGCAAAAAAAACAAAATGTAAGCATCAAATTCCAATTCCAGTTTTCAGTTTCCATTTTCCGCGTTCTCTATAAGCTCTCCTTTCTATTCTCTGTGCTTGGCCATGGCGGATAAACCCAGTCGAGCTCTGGTTATTTTCGGTGATGCCTTGGCTGGTTTTGCCGATCAATCTCACACCCATCTCCACGATCTCGCATCGCTATCTTCCTGTGGGTTTTTGTCGCTTCCCAATGCTCCTCCTTCAGGTTTGATCACCGCCTCTCCTTTTCTTATGTTGTAAGATTTTCCGTTTGATTCATGGAATCACGTTTCGTGGTAGCCAAGACAATGAATTGAACCCACAATTACTTCGCCGATCACCACTAATTTGTGTGAAATCATAATGTTGATTCGATGCTAGGTTTTGATCGCTGTTGGTTTGGTTTTTGATCCATTTAGGGCGATAAGTTTCATAACCCAAATAAAATTACACGATGCCATCATTTAGGCTAGGCCTCCTTTCATGACTATTTGGTTTTTTGTTTTTTATTTTTTAAATTTAAGCTTATTTTTTATTAAATTTCCTACGATGTGCTCTATCTTTTCTATAATGTGCTCCATCTTTCTTACAATGTATCCAATTTTCTTTAAGAAAGCAAGTAAATGTTAACCAAATTTTAAAAATAAAAACAAGTTTTTAGAAGCTGCTTTTTTTCTTCTAAATTTTGGTTTGGTTTCTTAAAATATAAGTAAGATGTAGATATTCAAGTAAGAAAAAAACTATGGTAAAGTAGTTGTTGTTGGCTTAAATTTCAAAAACCAAAAACTAAAAATAAAATGGTTATCAAATAGAGCCTTAAAAGTTTAATTTGATATATTCGGATTTCATCCAATTTCGTCCCTGTTGTACTTGTATCATGCTTATGTTGCCATTTTGGCGAATTTGAAATAGGGAAATGGTGTTTATAGGATAGTTTTGCGAAGCCACCATGTTATTTTAGGCGTCTCTTAGAGGTGTTTTTTTTCTTCCCATGTTTCTGAAACTTTGATTTATAATATAAAAACTTAGTGAAGTCAATAGGTTATCTTAAGTTTAATATTTAAACTGGTTGAGTACTGGCTACCTCGTATTGGGATTTATTTGATGTACTAGATTGCAGAGAGTGAGGAAAAGCGGACGATTAGAGAGCTTGTGCTTCTATTCGACACACATGTCAATAAGGTATGTATGTATGACCTTTTTGTTCTTAGAGCTTCAAGGACTAATTTTACAATGAAAGATGATATTTGGTTTTTCAGAATGGGGACGATGCTGAAGGAAATAGTCAGTTAAAGTCCATACCTGAAAGGTAATTTATCCTTCTGGTATCTGTTCGGTTAATGCCATGAGTAGGATAAATTTACTTGATGGTTTTTTAGCATACCGACTAGTGTTTTTATTTATGTTGCTACTTTAGGTTCATGGCAATGAGAGTTGCAATATTGACAAATAATTCAAGTGTGCAATGTTTTGGCTCTGAACTTGGTGTCTCTTTGTTGCGACTTGATGAGTTTATGCAAACGAACCATCTCGGGTTGCCACCAGTTGACTCTCTAGCCTCTGAATTGTTGAAGAAGCTTGGTTTTCAAGATGGCAAGATACAAGATACAAGTGAGTTTGATTTATTGTTTATGCATATAGGAGTTGGTGACAAGGTAAAGAATGAGAAAGACAAAACAACTTTGGATGAAATGACATATATTGATGCTTTGGTTGGTGATATATTGCAAAAGGCTCAGCCTGGGTCTGATATTGGTACCCGTTTGCACTTGTCCCTTGTGATGAGCCATGGAAACGTTTTTGAGGATGACGAATGCAGCATGTCTGTTTTGACTTCCAAAGAAGTGAATAATTGTGATTTGTCAGTGCTCTTTCCTCATCAAAGTTACATGATGATTGGGGAGGTCCAGTGCAAAGATGTTCGGTAAGTCAAAAGTTATAGTTTCTCTTTGGATTGATGGTTTTTTTTTTCAAAATTTTACTAGCTGATATCTCTTGCATTATCTGATATTTGTCATGGACAAGGCATTATTCGCCCATGTTAGCTGCTCAGTGGCAATGCGGGATAACCCGCAAAGATAAAACAGAAACGTTTTCTTTCAAGGAGTTTAAAGAGGTAAAGTTCAATATTTTTCACCTCTGGCGTTGTGTTTGAAATACGTGGTTGGTCTTTGAAATACTGAAGCTTTGCTGTCTTAGGCAATAGGATGATTTCTTGGTCTTAATGAGTTCTACTTCTAACAGCATCGTAATTTTTTTTTCCTTCTTAAATGCTGGAATTACATGGCGATTTGATATTATTGTGCTGCTTGCATGATATGATGATTTTTCTGCTTGGCATATTGCAAGAGTCGCATTCCGTCTTTTCTCTTCATGAATATGAACTTACGATTTCTCTCATGTCCTGGTGTGATTAAAAAATGCTAAGCATCTACTCTTCAAATCTGGTTTTCCATGCTCATGCTGATTGGATGGTTGTATGATATGTCAGTTTGAGGCATTTGTAAGTGAAATCTTTCTGTTTCAGCAAGGTAGCAGCCTAGTAATACCAGCAGATAGATTTATACATGAGGTAGCATTTAAGCTTTGGAAGGCCCCCAAGTATGGAGCTTGAGATGGACGACACCTCAAGACAAATTTCAGAATGAGAATAAAGTTCCTCAGCCTGGAACACATTGCTAGAAGAAGCACTTTAAGGATTCCAAATACTTAAACTTATAATTTGATGCTTGAGAAAATAAAATTGTGAGAGCTACAAATGTTTAAAAAAATTGCAATGTAGTGAAAACTCCTGTTTCAATTTGGAAATTAATGCAAACATTTTGCTTTTTTATCTTTTTATGAGAGATTCGTCTGTTAAAGAAGAGGCCAGGAAGAAGAAAAAAAGGTAAGCAATAATTATTACAATGTTGAAGTTGCAATCAGCAACAAATGTTGTATGCAGCAGCAATGTGTAACTTTCAACATAACAGGAAAACGAAAATGACAACCATGAATACTGATAATGTATGTACAATGAAACTAGAGTGGAGAAACAGAGAGAAGATATAGTTCATTGAGAGTTCTGCAGGAAAGAGTGGTGTGTAGGAAATTAAGCACTGGCTGCTGCTGCTTCCTCAACAACCTGGTTTGCAGGCTGAAGGGTGCAAATCAGGTTGCGATCACCATACACATTGTCAACACGTCCTGAAACCATCCCAAAATTTCGTTCGGTAAGAGAAACAGTTATTGTCAACATGAATGAGACATAAGTTCGAACTGAGTGACTTGTGTGTGTACCTGTAGATGGCCAGAACTTTGAAGCCCTGAGCCAGGAAGCTGGAAAAGCTGCATACTCCCTAGAGTATGGCTTTGTCCATGCATCTCCCATTAGCAGAGATGGTGGATGAGGAGCACCCTGGATCAATACACAGAGATAATCCTTGTTAAGGTATATTAGATTCAAAATGGTGAAGCAATTAAACTCTGATGAAGGGGGGAGCTTCACCTTTAGGACATTATTGTTAATATCAGCTTTTCCTTTCTCAATCTGCGCGATTTCTTCCCTGATCGAAATTAGGGCGTCACAGAATCTGTCCAACTCTGCCTGCAAAATGTGTGTATTTACTTAGCAGGAGTGAGAAGAAAAGGAAAGGTACCAACCAGGCAACAAGAGGATACGTGAAAAGAGAAGGTACCTTGCTTTCACTTTCTGTGGGTTCGATCATGAGTGTGCCCGGGACAGGCCATGACATGGTGGGTGCATGGAAACCATAGTCCATCAAACGTTTAGCAACATCCTCAGGCTCTATTCCAGCAGTTTGCTGCCACAATTGCACAACAAACATGAGCCAACAGTTGGTTATAAACTCGGTTAAAACCTTTAAAACAAAAAAATGTACCTTGAAGCCTCTCAAGTCGATAATGAACTCATGGGCAACCGTTCCATTGACACCACGGAAGAGAACGGGGTAATGGTTCTGCAGTTTTTCAAAGAAAATATAAAAGGTTCATGATCATGAGAATAAAAGTAGAAACAAGGAATATACAAGGGGTGAAAGGAACAAGAGCATAATAATAAGAATCAGGAACCTCTAAACGTTTGGCCATGTAATTTGCATTTAGAATGGCAATCTTAGATGCGTCGGTTAGCCCCTTGGATCCCATCATCGCGATGTAAGTGTAAGATATTGGGAGAATGAGAGCAGACCCCCATGGTGCAGCAGCTATGGTACCAAGAGGCTGAGCATTGTCAGGAGCAGGTATGCCTCCAGTAGGTACCTTTAGAATTCAGATTGAAAATGACCAAGTTAACACTGTTGAAATGTCTTTTACCAAATAATACAGCAATCAAATTCAACTGAGATGTTTTACCACAGGATGTGAAGGCAAAAATGGTGCTAAGTGCTTCTTGACACCAATAGGGCCCATGCCAGGGCCACCTCCTCCATGTGGAATGCAAAATGTTTTGTGGAGATTGAGATGGCAAACATCAGCTCCAATCCAACCTGGGCTTGTTAGACCCACCTGAAGAACACACCCAAAATCTACTGTGAATGTCGAGTTCATATACGCTACCAAAATCAACTCTGAAAATCAAGATCACAAGTCATAACTGATCGAAAGCCATTCATACCTGTGCGTTCATGTTGGCTCCATCCATATAGACTTGACCTCCATTCTCATGAATGATCTTACAGATCTCATCAATGCCTTCTTCGTACACTCCATGAGTAGAAGGATATGTGACCTACCATCATTTCAACCAAACAAACTCAGTCTTAATCTATTTCTATTCCTGTATCATACATAAAATGTTACTTCTGATCTCTTACCATGAGAGCTGAGAGATTCTCCTTGTTGGCTTCTGCAGCCTTCTTCAGTTCTGGAATGTTAATGTTTCCCTTTGAATCGGTTCCAACCGTTACGATCTTCATTCCACACATGGCTGCACTAGCGGGGTTGGTCCCGTGCGCTGATAGGGGAATGATGCACACGTTGCGGTGGTGGTCTCCTCTTGCCTGCAAAATTTGGTGTTAGTTGATTAATTGCCAATAACATCTTTTGTTTTGTTCTGAGAAATGAAGCAGGTTGCTCTCAGGGGGAAGTCAAACTCCTAGAGGTAAGATGAATCTTTCTTTTACGTTCATGCCTAATATAATTTCTCAGTTGCCAATGTCCAAGTAAAATATGTCACATAACAACAAGAGCATAGTTCTAGTGGTATCTTGTATAATTCGGTAACCAAGAGATTGCAGGTTCAAATCCTCCCACCACAAATATTATTGACTAAAAAAAGTAAAATCTGCCACAATGAATTTAAGTCATTTACTATTTCTAGTTTGTTATTTTTTAAGAACTAGATACGAGAATATGTTTGATAGGTATTTTATTTCTTATTTTTGAAATAAAAATAAAAAAGAAATGAAACATGTTTCATAATCATTTCTTATTTCTTTGTTTTTCTTCTTTCTACATTTATATTTTAAATAGATTTTTCATATACAACAAAAAACATAAAGCATTCCTGTGATTACCAAAATATAGAAAAGGAAAAGAAAACGGATGCTTCACTAGAATATATAAACAACAACTATTAAAAGTTGATACTATCTAACTACTGATGCAAAATTAATAATAAATAATAAATTTGTTTCCATCTTTCAAATATTGCTAAATTGATATAATGTTATCTCCCACAAGTGATGTCTCAAATTCAACTTAATTAAATTGAAAGAAAACATACCAAATGGTAAGCACGGATAACCATGAGGCCAGCATACTCTCCAGCCGCACCAGCATTTGGCTGCAACGAGAATGAATCAAACCCTGTTATCGAACATAACAGGTCTCCCAGATCACCAAACATCTCCTGCAAAATGGAAACAACCACAAGTTAGAACGACATCACCTGCGTCTTTTTAGACAAACATCTTTTGCCCCTTTCGGATGACTGGAACACATACTGTAAGCTGATGCGAGTAAGAGCTAAATCTCTTTACCTGATACCCTTGAGACTGGTCAATAGGAGCAAAAGGGTGGAGGTTGGTGAAGCCGGGCCACGTTACGGGCATCATTTCCGTCGTTGCATTTAGTTTCATTGTGCAAGACCCCAGCGGAATCATACTGTGGCAAAGCGAAAGATCCTTCAATTGCAACTTCTGGAGGTACCTCAGCAATTCATGTTCTGTGTGGAACCTGATGTAGAGCAGAACATATCAGTCATACAAACTTCCTACAGTTTTAGCTACACGAGTTTTTAGTACAATAACTACGAACGATGTGTACGTACGAGTTAAAGATTGGGTGGGTAAGATATGAGCTCTCCCTTACAAGCCCTGAAGGAATTGCACTCTCAACCTCGGGTGCAAGAGATGCGGCAGTAAATGGAACCTATGCAGGAGCAAGATATAGTCAGGCATGAAAATGAGATCAATAGAAAGAAGACTATATGCATAACTTTAGATACAACTAAAACACTTACTGGCTTTCCACCAGAGAAAACAGAAAAAAGATCATCAACATCCTTTAAGGTTGTGGTTTCATCAAAAGCAACAGTGATCTGGAAGGCAATCAATTGAACGTAAATCACACGACATGAAATCTTTTCATTAAGTAACAATGCGAAGTATGGAAATTTGATTACCGTGTTCTTGTCAACGACTCGCAGATTAATACCGCTCTTGTAAGCAGCATCTGCAATTGCATTTGCATCAGCAACCTTAACCTTTACAGTATCAAAGAAGGGAAGGCCTTGCACTTCTGCTATGCCTAGTTTCTTCAATCCAACAGCAAAAGCACCAGCAAGGCCATGAGCTCTCTCTGCAATGGCCTTGAGGCCTTTTGGTCCGTGGTATACAGCGTACATTGCGGCCATATTCGCCAATAACGCCTAATAAACGAACAAACATTCAAAGCCAAGCAAACTCAATCCAACATACATATTTACTAATTCTTGCTTCACAAAATAATCGAATGAGTTATAATCTTTATACCTGAGCAGTACAAATGTTGCTGGTAGCCTTGTCCCTCCTGATATGCTGCTCTCTCGTCTGCATCGCCATACGCAGTGCAGGTTTACCCGACGAATCAACACTAACCCCAATGATTCTTCCAGGCATCATCCTCTTATATTCTTGAGAGGTAGCCAAAAAAGCAGCATGAGGACCTCCATACCCCATTGGAACACCAAACCTTTGAGCAGATCCAACGACGATATCGGCCCCAAATTCACCCGGGGGCTTCAACACCGTCAACGCCAAAAGATCTGTGGCCATCACAACCTTCACCCCATTAGCATGAGCATTCTTAATAAACTCCCCATAATCCAACACCTCCCCCTCAGTACCAGGATACTGAACAAGAACACCACAAACATCCCCCGATTTGTAATCAATATCCTTAAGATCTGCAGTCACAACCTTAAGATCAAAACCCGCTGCTCGAGTAACACAAATATCAATCGTCTGCGGGTGACAATTATTGGAAATGATAAAGGTTTTCTTCTTCCCCTTAAGAATATTATTACACATCGCCATAGCCTCAGCAGCAGCAGTGCCTTCATCAAGCAATGAAGCATTGGACATGGGAAGGCCAGTAAGATCAGTGATTAAAGTTTGATAGTTAAGCAAAGATTCAAGACGACCCTGAGAAATCTCAGCCTGATATGGAGTGTACTGAGTATACCAAGCAGGATTCTCCATAATATTCCTCAAAATAACAGGAGGAACAAAAGTATTATAATACCCCATCCCAATATAGGATTTGAAAATCTTGTTCTTAGCAGCCAAATCCTGCATATGTTCAAGCATCTGATTCTCCGTTAACCCTCCATCAAACTTAGAGAATTTCATGGATTGAAGCCGAATCGATTTCGGAACGGTGGCATCGACAAGCGAATCGAGGGTATCGAAGCCGCATAACTCAGCCATTTTGGTCTGTTCTTCAGGGGTGGCAGAGTTATGGCGACGAGGGAAAGTGTCGCTGGGCTTCAAAGCCTCAACAGAAATGGAACGGAACCCAATTCCTCTAAACCCATTTCCATGCAGAATCGAATCGGATCTCACCCCTTTGGAAACAAATGAATTAAAGGACAATGAAGAGATGTACCTGGCAGCCGTGAAGGAAACAGGGGAGGAATTGAACAATGGGGGATCAATTTGACGGTGGTGTTTGGACGCCGAAACAAGGCGCCTCAGCGCCGCCTTGTTCGCCAACCGCCGTGCCCGTTCCATAGCGAGAGTGAAAACACAAATTGGGTTTGACCCTTTTGCTCAAAAGCTTGAGCTTTTGTGGCTATGGCGTCAATATCTCCAAGATATGAAAGGAGAAATGAGGTGGAGGATAATATAGGGAGTTTCACTCTTTTCCATAAACGTGAAAAGATGGTTTTATAATACGAAGTTGTGTTGTTTTGTGGGATTATTTTATTTTTTGAATTAATTGGGAGTGAAGAATAATTTAAAGAAAATGAGAGGATGAGATCTGGGAGAGATGGTAAGTGGTGGATGACGGCGCACCTAGGTTTGAAAAGGACAAGCCATTTTTGATCAAGTGAGAATCACAGCCAACCAAACCAAAAATATGATCTTGGTAGAAATGAATGGAACACAATGAATAGCATCAGGGATTATGTTTCAATGGATGTAAATTTCTTCCCCACTTGAAAAATAAAAAATAAAAACCAGTGAACATAAAAATGGTTGTTTAAAAAACAAGTTATTTTCTACATATATTTTCAGTTTTTTTAAAAAAAATCATAAATGTGTTCCATAGCAAATCTAGATTTTTAATGAGAAAAAAAAAAATCTACGAGTCAATAGCTTCTGAGGAAAGTTTAATGTAACGGTCCGGATTTTTGCTACGGTTCTTCAGGTATGAATTTTGGTTTGTTTGGTTGGGTTGTTGGGCCGTTATTGAGGTTTTAGTCTTAAGGAGTAATTTGGTAAATTCACCCTTAGGACCAGTTTGGTGATTTACTAAGCTTCGAGGTTGTTTTTATGATTTCAGGGCAAAGGAGGTTGTTTTTGCAATTTACGTTGGATTGCCACGCAGCCAAAAGGGTTGGGTTTTTATCGATCGTTTCATTCGACGTTCTCTTCCATCATTTGAAGCCAGAGAGTTCTAGAGAGAGAGCGTTTCACCGATCCTCACCTCCGTCGAGATCAGCTGCACAGCCGCTTCACGTCGACCCGTGCGCAGTCGATTCACCAAACCGCGCACGCCCAGACCGCCGATCGCCGCTGCGTAGTCTGCAACCACTGCGCACGCCTTGCCGCCTGCACCAGCCATTGTAGTCCCGCAGTCCGCCCAGCCACCGCGCGTGCCTCCCTGCCTGCACCAGCCATCTCTGCTGCAACAACAGCGCTTTAGCACTCGCCAACCCGTGCTACATCATCCACGCCTGCGTAGTAGTGTGTCTTCGTCCAGCGCACCACCGAGCAGCCGTGTCGTGCCAAGCCTGTTCGTTCGGGATCTTGGGTAACCTTCGTTCCCTACGTTACCTGTTAAGTTTGATAGCTAATTATTTATTAATAGTTTTTTGATTTTCAGTTTTCTGTTATAACCATAATTAAATCATGCATGCTGAGTAAGAACCGAATCTAGGACTATTTTAGAAGTCGGGTTCTTACAGTTGGTATCAGAGCTCAGAGTCATGGATTCTAAAGACTGACTTACTGAGTAGGTCGATTGTCCCCATGGTCATCAGCACTCCAACAACCATCAAATATGTCAGAAGTTAGTTTATAAAAGGGATTGTTTACAGTACTTGCATATAGCTTACATTTTTTCTTTATTGCTTGTGGTGTTGGTGCATGCGTGTACTGACTTAGGATGGCTTCAAGTGTAGATCTTGAGCCATGGCTGGTCACTAAGTTACCCAGAGCTTAGCTATAGAGATAACATCTTCTGGGAAGGGTGCAGAGACACCAATGACTACTTACAAGCCTGTTGTCGTTATTGCAGCCAGTACAGTCACTGCCCCTGTGGTAGAAGTGTAGCTCGTTGCTCACCCACCGAGACTTGATTAGATGATCACTCCTCGGTCATCCAATGAAGGTGTATCTTCATTTTCATCATGTTCCCAGAGTAGAGCTAGTTGTTACTTTTTGAGAAATTATTTGAGTGATGTTCGCTGAGCATCGAGTAAAGATTCCATAGTGGATCTTGAGCATGCTTGGTAATCAAGATGCCAAAGGCCAGATTGTTGAGTCTAGAGCTTCTTGTGCGGGTTGTCAATTTCAGAGGTTGTTATCTTGTCTGTCTTACCTGCAGCATGACCAAGAGTTTTGTTAGTAGCAGCACTTTGTGATGTGTTGGGTTGAATGCTTTTTTAGCACCAAGCTTGGGAGTATGCCTAGATTCAGGCCTAGTTTGCACTGATTGTGCAAATGATTCAAATGACCCAGTCGGAAGTTTATCATATTCTTCTAGTCGTTTCACTTGTTGTGCCAATTGTTACACCTGTTCAGTTAGCACAAGTGATCTTTATGGATGGTAGTCAGATGGCCAAAAGAGAAAAAATGTGTGAGGGATGACAAAGATGGCCCAAGCTTACCCGAGAGTTGGGTAAAAGAGAAAGTTAGAGGGTGTTAAGGATCATTCATGGATTGAGTAGCACTTCTAAGTTTTCTAGCTTTCATTGTGGCCAAGTAGGCCATTTTGCTAGGCAGTGTTGTCAGGTACCCTTTATGACTGCAATTCCAGTAGAGTTTAGTATTGCAGATGCTAGACCAGCCCAATAACAGAGTTAGGTGATGGATGCTTTTATCCTAGAGCACCCCCGGTGGACACGACAATTTGAGGTACATGCATGTTAGCGTTGTTATGCTTTTGAGGATTTGGGTTTGAGCCTGGTGTTGTCATGCTTCGTTGTGAAGTCAGCACGTGTAGAGTTGGAACTTTTGGCGTTTAGTTTGTTGGTTGTGACTCTATTGGTTGCCTCTCTGTGAGAGTGTCGGTTAGACGACGATCTTTAGTGAATGGTTAGTCGTTGTATTTACATGCATACATGTGAGTAGCTTATTCCCGATGTGAGTGGTTATTGGAAACTATGCTAGAGCTATTTTTATTTGGAGGAGATAGTGCTTGGTTCCCATGGAAGTTAGGGTTTTAGTTCGAGGTTACTACTCCAGAAAGTGTCATTAGCTTGAGATTGCATAAATATTGTGCTAATTAATAGATTGCTTGTTTTTCAAACAGGATTTATTCGTTTGGACCTTGACTTTGGATAGTAAGAATCTCTGTTGCTTGTTTTGTTGGAGTTCAGATGGTACTGAGCAAGGTTTGGTTGTCAGGAAACCGCGCAGTCATTGACAGTTGTTGCTAAGAGTGCTGTTGAGATCCTTACCCTAGGTAAAGCTACGATGTAACTGATGCTTTGAGTAGGAGGACGACACATTCTGTAGCGTTTCTAGTCTCTCATGCCCATTATCTAGAAAGTTGGAGCTAGCCAGCATAGATGTGATGTGAAGGAGGTTGCTGCTTGTTTAGTTAGTTAGCTGTTAGACCGTCTTGTGGTTGACTTTGTGGCAAAGGTGCCTTGTTGATTTATTTAGAGTTATGCTTTAGTGATCAAGACCTTTCTCGAATTTTGTTTCCAGTTACTTATGGGCACATCGGTCAGTGTTCTAGTTTTGAGCTAGAGATGAGTTAATTGACATGATGGTGATGTGTCAATGATCGGTTGTTCTTTAGGTTTTCGTAGCTTTCAAGGTTGTTATGTTGAGCAGTAGGTTGACCTTGCTGTTGTTTCTCTTCTCTTGTCCTTGGGATTGGTACGAAGAGCTCTTATTTTCCTATGCCTTTTGGTAGTTGCTACAAGTTCATTTTATTGTTGATGGAGCACCGTTTTTGAAATAGCTTGATGGTTAGTCAGTTGAGAAGATCTCTGTGGATTATTTGTCTGATTTTTCGAGGACACCGAGAGAGTTTACTCAGATTTGGATCATTGTTGATTGATTGACCAATAGTGTACTTTTTCCAGTAGGATCACTTATACTGTGGAGTAGTGGGCGTAGTTATTTTAGAGCAGATTGTTCGGTACCATGGTGTGCAAGTGGCGTAGGTAAAATCGAAACACTAGGTTACTTTGTGTGATTTTAGTTCACACTCGCTCAAGTATACGCGGTTTGCAGCAAGTAATAAGTAAACTATCGATTCTCTACAGGGACTTTAAATTATCAAGGGTGATGTTTATAAAATAGAATAAAAGGTAACAAATGGGTTTAGTTGAGATTGGGTTGCTTGCATAAAGTACAGAAATAAATGTAATGTAAATGTCTATTTGAGAAATAAGGAGCAGTTAGGGTACTTATGGAATGCGTTGTAGTATTAGAAAGAAATAAGCGGTAAGAAAAAACTATCATACTTCGCCTAACAAACGTCTGCTTCCGCATTTGCTCGCATTGAGTCCAACTTCCTCTTTGCAACTCAATGTAATGATAATTGGTGCAACGTATGCAGTAGTTACGTGTTTATTCCTATCCGATTTAAAGTACAAAAGACTCAATGCTAACCTACTGAACATGCAAACTAACCTTAGGTAATTTTCTCTTCCAATTTACAACCTATTAGTGTGTGTGGATGACCGGTCAACACTTACTATTATTAAGTTGAAACCTAGTTAACATGCTCTGGTTATTTCATTCCTAGATCTATCTAACACATGCGTAAGAAATCTATTTTTCCCTAACTTAGCCTTTAAGAAATTAGTTCATAGCGCAGAAAAGAAACACAAATAACAACATGGAAAATGACATGCTGAAAAACAGTATTACTAAAGTGCACAACTGAGTATTAAAATAAAACAGAATGATATGGTGAACTTTCTCAAGTTCACCCCCTTTCAATGGTTACAATGGTTCCTTCTTATAATCTCGTTCTATTCTTCTCAAATCTTTTCGGTTTGGGAACGGTAGCCAAATTAGCGACATAGTATCTTCCTGATTGATAGTTGCCAATCGTGTCGTGTGTTTTAAGGTATGAATCTCATGATTTCTACAGTTTGTCTCATAGCTATCTGGTTAGTCAACTTTCACTTCTTCACTTGATTCTTTCCTTATTTGCTTGTCTGTGACTTGGCATTTTTTTCCGAACTACTACTGTCACATGATTTAGCTCCGCATCGTTCTTCACTGCCCGCATGGTCTAATCATATTCTCTGCTTCGCATTGATCCTTGCCATTTCGCATAGCTTTATTCATTTCTCGCTCCGCATCACAATTCTTGTAAAACCACTGATTAACATAAATCATTCCCAAAATACGCATTTTAAGTACAATTTTAGCGTTTTAGCACTATAATGCGTATTTCTCCAATTATTCCTTTAATGCATACACATTAGCCTTTTCACTTTTTATTCTTTATTTTCACTTCTTTCGCATTAAATTTTTCTATAATAATATCAAATAATGACTCTAAAATATCATAAATATAGACTCCATTTGAGAGTCATCAAACTCCTGATTGATAGTTGCCAATCTCGTTGTGTGTTTTAAGGTATGAATATCGTGATTTCTGCAGTTTGTCTCATAGCTGTCTGGTTAGTTAACTTTCTCTTATTCACTTGATTCTTTCCTTATTTGCTTGTGTGTGATTTGGCGTCTTTTTTGAACTACTACTGTCGCATGATTTAGATCCACATCGTTCTTCACTGCTCACATGGTTTGATCGAATTCTCTACTTCGCATTGATCCTTGCCATTTTGCATAGCTTTATTCATCTCTCGCTCTGCACTGCAATTCCTATAAAACCATTGATTAGCATAAATCATTCCCCAAATATGCATTCTAAGTACAATTTCAGCATCTTAGCACTATAATACATATTTCTCCAATTATTCCTCTAATGTATACGTATTAGCCTTTTATTCTTTATTTTCACTTCTTTCGCATTAACTTTTTCTAGAATAATACCAAACAATGACTCTAAAATATCATGAATATAAGCTCTATTTGAGAGTCCTCGGCCAGCAAAGATTGTGTCAGACCAAGATTCTCGTTTTACTTCACGTTTCTAGAGAGCACTTCAGAAAGGTTTGGGCACTGAGTGCAGTATCATTACGACGTTTCACCCTCCGATAGACAGTCAGACAAGAAGGGTGAATCATATTCTAAAGGATATGTTGCAAGCCTGTTTGTTGGATTTTCTGGGCAGTTGGGATCAACATTTGTATTTAATTGAGTTTGTATATAACAACAGTTATCAGTTGACCATTCGGATGGCTCCATTGCAACCGTTGCAAATCATCAGTGTTTTGGGAGGAGGTTGGTGATAGACAGGTTTTGGGTCTTAAGTTGTTACAGTTGACTAATGAGGCAGTTCAGAGGATCAGGTCTCGAATGTTGATAACGCACAGTAGACAGAAAAGCTACGTCAATGTTCAGCGAAGAGATTTAGTGTTTTGAGGATTGGTAAGCATAGGAAGTTGAGTCCCAAGTTTATGGGCCCCCTTGAGATCTTAGAGCGAGTTGGAGTAATATCTTATCGCTTTGCGCTGCCTCCATCCTTGTCGACAGTTCACAGTGTGTTTCACGTGTCGAAGTTGTGTCAATATGTAGCTTATCGTTTGGCGCTGCCTCCATCCTTATTGATAGTTCACAGTGTGTTTCACGTGTCGATGTTGCATCAGCATATTGTTGATTTTAAGCCGTTAGAGTTGAATAAATATTTGAGCTTCGAGGAGAAGCTTGTGCATATTGTAGCTGGGAGCACTTTGCATTATCGAGAGATCAGTTTGGTCAAAGTTCAGTGGAGTTGGTCAAAAAGTTGGGGAAGCAACTTAGGAGCTTGAGGATGAGGTGAGGACTCATTACCCAGAGTTATTTTAGTCTTAGGGACTTTCGGGGACGAAAGTCATAAAAGGAGAGAGTATTGTAACGACATGGGTTTTCGCTACAATTCTCTAGGTATAAATTTTGATTTGTTTGGTTGGTTCGTTAGGCCGTTATTGCGATTTTAGCCTTAAAGGGTAATTTGGTAAGTTCATCCTTAGGGCCAGTTTGATGATTTAATAAGTTTCGAGGTTGGTTTTATGATTTCAAGGCAAATGAGGTTGATTTTACAATTTAGGTTGGATTTCCACGTGGCGAAAAGGGTTGGGTTCTTATCGATCGTTTCATTTGACGTTCTCTTCCATCGTTTGAAGCTAGAGAGTTCCAGAGAGAGAATGTTTCACCGATCCTCACCTCCGTGGAGATTAGCCCAGCTGCGTCACTCTGACCCATGCTCAGCCGATTCGTCGAACCGCACACGCCCAACCCACCGATCGCAGCCACGCATACGGCCCAACAACCACGCGCACCTCACCGCCTACACCAGCTATCGAAGTCGTGCAATCTGCCCAGCCACCACGCGAGCCTTCCCGCCTGCACCAGCCATTGTTGTCGCAGCAGCAGCGCTTCAGCACTCGCAAGCCCGTGTGCGTCTGCGCCCAGACAGCTCGGGCAGCAGCGTGTCTTCGTCTAGTGCACCATTGAGCAGCCACGTCGTACTGAGCCTGTTCGTTGAAGATCTTGGGTAATATTCGTTCCCTATTAAGTTGGATAGCTGATTATTTATTAATAGTCGTTTGATTTTTAGTTTTCTGTTATAACCATATTTAAATCATGCATGTTGAGTAAGAACCGGGTCTAGAACTATTTTTGAAGTCGGGTTCTTACATTTAAAGTTTAGGTAATGCTTTGTATGCCTCCAGGATTGAGAATGAGTTGTTATTTGTAGTTCATAGTTCTTTAGGTATGTAGCCCTTGGTGAGTGTTTTGGATCCATCCTTATCGTGAATATGAGACTTGTTGAGATTTGTGATCCTTTAGCTACCAGGATACTCTACTCGTCAGATTCCTCAACCTGAAGAAGGTATCCCAGATTGCCCAAAACATTTGTGTGCAATAGATATAAAGTATGAAAAATTCATCGAAAATGCAAAAAAACTGACCTAAGCTTAAACTAGTGCAACCTACTTAAAAATTAGAAGAAATATATTTAAGAAATGTTTCGATTGGTGAGTTTACTAAAGATGAGAGTATAAACTGTGTTAAAATTTTAGAGAAAAATCAAATATAGCAAAAACTATTCAGTCACATTAAATATTGATAACTAGAAACTAATAAGCTTCAATCAAGAGAAACTTGAAATTAATTGTCTTCAATCAAGTTAAATATTTCATATTTTTCTGTGTATAAAATATTTTTTAAAAATTACTATATAATTAAAACAAGAATACTACAATTTGATATCAACAAAAAAAATTCTTTGTGTGAAACATTAATAATTTTTAAAGAAAAAGTATCTTTAACTTATGTTAAAATAACTTGTAACTAGGTATTTGGTATGAGGATAGGGGAAGAGTTTTGAGGGGTTAAGAGATCATTAGATTTTGGTGTTGAGGAGAGGAGAGGAGAGGAGGGGGAAGGAGTTGGAATTTCCCAACTTCATATTTATTTTTAGTACATCAATCTCTCTTCAACTCTTCATCAACCTCTCCTCCAATATTACATAAAATATTTTATATAATCTTATCAAATTTCACATCAAACATTTTTCTAATTTTCAACCATATAATATAATATAAAATATATTTGATTAAATTTATCAAATATCACATCAAACATTTTTTTTAATTTTCAACCACACAATATAAAATAAAATATATTAAATTTATCAAATAATACAAATATGCAATGATTGCATAAAATATTTTATATATATATATATATATAATAAATATTTTTGCAACATCTCCCCTCCAAAATATCAATCTCCGAATAAGCACTTCATATCTCCAAATCACTCTACTTCCACTTCCTCTTCCTCTCCTCTCCACTTTTTAATTTCAAATAAAACTTTATATGATATGAACGGTACAAATGTGGTTGGTAGTAGGGGTGATATTAGTTCGATTTTCTTCAGTTTTAGATGAAATCGATAACTGAACCGATCCAATCAAATAGACAAAAAGAAGAACCGATTCAATGTCCAACAAAAGAAAAAACAAATGGTTCGATTTTCCTTGATTTTTAGGCCAAACCGATAACCGATCTGATCCAATTGATTTAACAAAAAGAGGAACCAACCAATGTCCGATAAAGGATAAAATTATTGGCTCGATTTTCTTCGATTCAGTTCCCTACGGTTTAATTTTTTTTTTTACTATTTTACTTCCAATTCATATTTTAATGTTGTTTTCCTAAAAGAATCTCATAATTTATTATTAAATTAAACAAAAATAATTAGTCATTTATCAATAAAAAGTTTAGCTAACATATAAAAAGAAAAATGAAAGTAAATAAATCAATATTGGTTCGATTCGATTTTTATTGGTTTTTATAAATAGAAACCGATCCGATCCAATAACTTTTGATTTTCTCTAAATAAAAACCAATATGTCCAATATTATATGAAAAATCCAAACCGATCCAATGGATTGGTTTGGTTCGGTTCGATTTTGTCGGTTTTCGATTTTCATTATCACCCCTAATTGGTAGTGAAAGTGATAAAAAAAATCCTTATTTAATATGAGAAGTTATAGTGAATTGTGCCAGATCTCATTTCGAATAAATAGGGGTTAAAAGTGATATGTTTGAAAAGGGTACGAATTACCGCTCTAACCTAGCAAGAGAGAAAAATATAAGAGTAGAACTTATCTATACATGAATGTGTAGGGTGAATATACTTATTGCCCATGTGGCACAAGTATTTACCACATATTGAAACATAAAATTAATAAGACATTGGAAAACTAAATAAATATATGGCAAATACTTATGCCACATGGACAATAAGCATACTCACCTATACATTCATGTGTAGGTAAAGTATTCCTCAAAATATAATTCCTACCTCAAACTTTTCCCCCACTCATATCAAACACTCCCTAAGAAATTAATTGATAAATAAATATCTTGAATTCAACACATAACTTCTAAAAAAACAAATCTAGAAATTTAATCACTGCAAAGTTGTTAGTGTGAGATTATTATAAATGACCAATAAATAGTTGTAGTTTGCTAACGAGAGTAGTAGCTGAGTCTACATTCATAGACCAAGAAATTATGAGTTCGAATCTCTACAACCTTAATAATTGTAATCTCAAAAAAAAAAGAGAGAAAAGTTGTAGTTGATTGAATTACAACCATCATTAGTTAATTTAAGTTAAAATTTTTATTATTTGCTACAATCTTTTGATCGAAAATATATATCAGTTATACCAAGAGGCTTAACTTATTTTAGCTTAGAAATTTAGTTTTTTTTTTTTTTTTTTTTGAAAACTTAGAAATTTAGTTCTTGAGATTTTGAAAAGTATAATTTATTTCATATAATTAGATAAAACCTCACCAAATAGCACCTCTCATAAGATTCTCCCTAACATTTAAAATTATAGATATTACGCTTTTTAAAAAACCATAGAAACTAAATTTAATAGTTTAATCATTAATTTATCAGCATGTTTTACATCACAACTTTTGTATTACTAATGTTTTACAATTTATTACACATTATGTTATAACATTTTTAATTTTAACTGAAAATAAATAAAAAAAAATTAACAGAAAAGAAAGGGTATATTTATCAAAGTTTTCATCTTTTATGATATAATTTTAACTAAAATGAATTTTAAGGAAATTTGAAGTTGTTTTTCTGGAGGGGGTTGGTTGATTTGTTGGCAGAATCTCCTTCTCAATTGGCTCATCTTCAAATCCATCCTCATAGAAATAAAAACAAAATATTGTGGCAAATCCATTAGGATCAGCTGACTCAGATGTTTTTGGGTTATCTTCTTGCTCGCATGTTGGAACCAAATTAAATGAGACATCCATCTCCAAAGTTATTATAAGAAAAGTAACATACTTTATAAATGTTAAGATGTATTTTGCATTTTTATATATATCGGATTCTTAGAAAAATAGGAAAAAAAAATCATTTTATGCTTTCTTTTAAATGGGATTTAAAAAAAAAAAAAATTCCTGACATGTTTTCTTTGCGATGACTCATTTTTATGCCAATCAAAGTTAACCTTTATTTATTTATTAGGAAACATGTGTAGAACACTTAATATATCTTTCATCAAAGTCCAAAAAAAAAAAGGTCAAATGATATTTTTATGCGAAAGCGTAGAATACTTATTACCTTTCATAAAGTTAAAAAGTTTGATTTCTTAAGCTTGTCAACCTATTTAGATTGAAGACATAGACGTTATAATAAGGACGAGAACGGATAAGAGTTAACATAATCTTTTGTTTGAGCAGAAAGTTTAAAAGATAGAACATGATAAAAATGTATTTCTTTACATTTTGTGTATACTCATGAGAGCATTGGATACTTTTACAAAGAAAATACACGTCAAAAGTAATATTAGTTATATATCTTAGTTGGATCTGTTTAATTTTTAGTTAAGGAAGTTGTAACAAGTCAGTTATATTCATTTGATGTATTGTGCATAAATACACCCTGGGGTCATCAATAAAATTCATCCAATTTTCACCTTATTTCATACTCTAATATGGTATCAGAGATTTAACCTTTTTTCCCTTTCCCACGTCCATTTATTTTCACGTGCGTTCTTTTTCCCTTTCTTCGTTTTCTTCACGATGGATTCCAGTTCCTCCGAACCCATTGTCGCCACTGCTTCTTCTGCGCCAAATCAGTTTAATCCTTTTAGCCTATACACCCTAAATCACCATGACACATCGAATCTAGTTCTTGTTTTTAAACTACTCACCGAGGACAACTATGTAACATGGAGTTGCTCGATGATGTTAGGTCTTTCAATTCGGAACAAAGTTGGGTTCGTTGATGGTTCTCTCCCAAAACCTACCAGGGATTTGCTATAATCTTGGACTCACAGCAACAACATCGTGATCGCGTGGATCCTAAACTCTGTGTCAAAGAGATTTCGTCAAGCATTTTATTCGTAGTTTCTACATTGGACATTTGGAAAGATCTTAAGCATAGCTTCCAACGAAAGAACGGACCCCAAATCTTCAAATTGAAGCGTGGTCTGGCCATGATAACGCAAGGTGAACAAACTGTTTCACCTTATTTCTCCTCTCTGAAGAGCATTTGGGACGAATATGCCACATTTCACCCTGGTTGCTCCTGCTCGGTCCATTCCTCATGTACCTGCAGCAACTTTAAGGAGATTAAGGAATTCTTTGCGAACAAATTCTTGATGGCATTCCTCATGGGTTTGAATTACTCATTCAGACCGGAAAGATCTCAAATCCTGCTCATGGATCCACTTCCAACAGTGAGTAAATCGCCATTTTCTCTTGTAGCCCAAGAAGAAGAGCAGAGGACAATCTTGGCTTTTTCGGCTGCTCCATCCTTTACGCTTGCGGTGAATCAGACGAAGTCCTCGTCTGCTCCATCGAACTCACAGAACAAGACTTGACGTGATCCCCCATATTGCACGAATTGCAAGACTCTTGGTCATACCATCGTTAAGTGCTACAAGAAAATACACTTAAAAAGTAACTTTTTTATTTTTTTAAAAGCAAGCTATTCCACTAACGTGAACCATCCTTACAACTTTTTCTTCCAATGAGTTCTCCGCAAGTCGAAGTGACTATACTAATGTGGAGAGCAAACAATAGAGTCGTTAAACCTACATAGAAAGCAAGTATTTTGTACCATGATCTTAATCGAATTGGAGAAAAAAAGTTTCAACTGGAACGACCCATAAACTTCCATATTCCATAATCGAAGAGTATGATTACACTTGAGTAAAATGAAGAAGGTTAACACCGATAAGGGGGTTATCCTTTCCCCTCAACGAAGAAAACATCTTCCTAATTCATACTCGACCTTTATCAACTAGTTCAACTCAAGTACGTAGTAATAGAAGCCAACCAACAAAGCAGGCAGTTACAATTAATTGATGTAGAAAGGAAAAAAGGAATAACAAAATAAACCAACAAAAACTTAAATTGAATAAAACCAACATGCGCAAGCTTAAAGGAGGTTGAAAATGAGATATGAACAGGGGTAACGATTAGAGAGAATCGAGAATCAGACTGAAAATCCATCGATCCATGAGAACTTAAGGTTTGGTTCATGAACGATTTGACGAAAACTTGACCAACTTAGGCTAAACGGTGGTTCAGTTTAAGGTTGGGTCTACTGGCTGATGCAAGCTGTTGACACTCGACGACATACCCAAGTGTGTATGCGTCACATTTATCTTTTCCTCGAGCCCTACATGCAACCCAATTATCGCCTTCTCAAGACCACTACTCGACATCTGTCTATCCCACCTCATTTCTTCATTTTTTGTAGATGTCATCTTTCTTTTTCTTTGTATCAAGTCTAGCAAAGCTCATGACCATTGTTGACGTCGTCAAGAAACTAGAAAGCAATGCACTTGCACCCACGTTCTACTTCTTCTCCTTCTTGTTCTTCAGTCCTCCCTTGCATTGCTTCATCGATCTCTTTTCAGAAGTAGACTTCCCTCGGTTAAACGACATCAACCCCAATCCCAAATCTTTATTCTCTTTTGATAACGACTCAACTTCCTCTCTTTTTTGTTTCATGTGACCAAATCTCCCTTGAAACTCTCTTTCAGGATCAAGAAAGTTCTCATTGGCCTTCCGATAAGACTCAACAACATCCTCATTGATAACTCCTCAATAAAGTGTTATTTGGACCATCATCTCTAGGCATTCTAAGTGTTTTTCATATCAAATTGAATGAATTTAGTAGTGAAGAATAACATCAAGTATAAAAACAGCATAAATTCATACTTAGAGGAAAATAAAGTTTTTAGTAATAAAAGTTGAGAATGTGGGACGCTTTGCCCTATTGCTATTTGAACTTAAGCTTCATTGACCCTTCGCTGGATTTACATTAAATAAATCAGGTGTACTGGGTCCTTCTAATTGCTTGATGTATTACTACTTTTCAGTTTTCTGTTATATTTAATAGTCTTCTTTGTAGCATGACATTAGTATCCGACTTTATTGCTAGGTGTGTGCGAGCGTCTCATCAGAGACGAAAAACATGAATGAGCTCCTTCAATGGAACGACTTTTATGGATAAGGCCGGTCAAAGAAGTAGATGTCTTTAAGCTACTTCATATAGAGGTGATTGTATCTTTGTATAGCCCTTTTCTCTTCATTTCTTTGATTTCCAAATTCGTCTCCGCTCCTCGATTATTATGGAAATCCATCCTATCACCTCAATTTTTAAGACTTGGTAGTTGTCACAGACTTAATTTCATACATATTTTTACATACACATTTCACTTCAGCCTTACATGGATCTACAACGTGGGTTGAGAAAAAAAAAGTTTCATTTATTCCATGGGTTTTGTAAAATCAGTTCAGTAACACCAATTTCACTTACAACTAGTTTGGTTCGACACGTTTAGTTTGATTTATATTCACTTTATTATTCAATTTTTTTGTTCAATTTGTCTAATATAATACAAATTCATCAACACTTAAAACTGCTATAAACCAATTTACCTTTTAATAATTTATGTGTATCGTTGGAATATACAAGTATTTATCCTAATGTTCTTTCTTGTACTAATTCATCTCCGTGGATTATAGATTCCGGAGCTTCTGATCATATGACTAGTACCTCTCATTTATTTCATTCGTACTCTCCTTCATATTCTAATGAAAATTTTGAATTGCAGATGGTAGTTTTTCTTCTATTGCAGGAACATGAACTATTAAATTGAGTGAAGAAACTTGAGAATGTGGGGCACTTTGCCCTATTGCTAGGGTTGTGTGCGTTCCCAATGTACATAATTGAGGCACGGTTGTGGTTATAGAACTCGTAGGTGTGGTCTCCTCCATAGTATACGTAGTTTTCTGGTGGGGCGTGACCGACAGCAGATACATTTTGTACATTTGTTGCGGTCTCAATTTTAAGGTTCTTTAAGGTGTTAGCCATGGTTGCGCATTTGAGCTTGCATTGGTGATAATGCGTCTACTTTAATCTCTCCATTTTTCTTCTTGGAACTCCTCCTTAGATTCGCCCATTGGCCATTATTTACTGACATGATTTCCACGATGTCACACGCTTTATTATAGGTTTTATGCAGCAGGGATCGACTTGTCAAAGCGTCTAGCATGATTCTGTTGGTTAGACTCAACCCATTGTAAAAGTGCTCCATCTGGATAGCGTATGATAGGCCATGATGTGGGCATTTCCTAACGATTCCTTGAATCTCTTCCACGCTTCCCATACAGGTTCATTGATGCGATTTTTCAATGCAATATATTATTTAATGATTAATTCTAAGTATTAGACTTTAAAATCCTATACTTTTGAATCGCATTCTATGCAAGTATACACAGTTGAGTATAAAGCTAGTGATAAGTATTTATAATTTATCGTTCTCCACAGGAAATTGTGTGAATCAATAGTATTTAATTCAAGAGTTAAAGCATAAAGAAAAACATGACTCATTGGTTGGTGGTTTGATTCTTAAATCTAAGGAATTATCCTACAGAAGTGCAAGTTATAGATCAAAAAGTGATTAATCTTCATTTATAACAAATATTGGTAAGAAGGTCAATTCATGCTACACTTAGATCTAAAGCATTTTTTTAGAACATAGTGCAACAAACCTCAATACTTGCGCTCGAGAGTTTGGAATTAAAATAAGTGATAAACATGCATTTAGTGGGATGATTATTCCTAATTCTATACCTAAATATGCAAAAGATTAAGCATAAACCTAACGATTACAATTGGGCTAATCCCTTGTCGCCCTCTCTCCCGAGGTAGATGAAAAACTGACTAAAGGTAGGTTGTCAATTGTCCCTAGCTAGTTAAAGCAGCCTCCGTAAATATTAACTCATCTTCCTTCATAATGAAACTTACTACTCGCATTCTAAATCATACTTTAGCATGTGTTTATGCTACGAAATTAAATTTGCATGGGAGTGCGTGAGATTATAAAGGTTAACAAATAATTGCGTTAAGAAATCAAAGTGCTTGCACTACAACTTACTCTTATGAATTCAAGAAAATCACAAGAAAAATTCTAACTAGAAAAGTAGTATAGAAAACAAACAAAAATGGGCTGTTTAAGAACTGATTTCACTCTCACTTGCAATTTCTAAACTTTGACAAACACCTTGGTACTAGCTTGCTCGGGTCTCACATATAACAAACATGGTCAAGGGTTCAACTGATACCACTTGGCAACCATGCAATCTTTCATCGATTAAACCCTAGCACACCTTGATCATCAATCCTTCACATATTTATAGGTGTCTATCTTCCTTGTTGTCATAGTAACGATCTTCAGAAAATCTTTGGATTTGGTAAATATCTTTATGGTAAGATAAAAAGATCTTCTTGTATTCTCGTGATTATTTCATAAAGATAGTTGCAATTTGTATCTTCTTGAAGCGTAGTGTAACAGTTGTTAAATCAAATTCAATAAAGCATTCAACTAAAAAACGATCAACAATTAAAAGAGCAACAAGTTGAACTCCTACAAATTCCAAGGAGTTATATTAGAGATTAATTGTTTTGATAACTTCAACGGCTTCAACAATTTACTTAAGCTCTTAAAGGATTTGGCAAAGAGTTATCAATATGGAGTTAGCAATACCAAGAAGTTATTAAGGAGATTTGTAACACCTACTTTTCTCATGTATAAATATGACTCTAAAACTCTTAGAGCATCAAGCTACTTTTCATATCAAAAAGTAGAGTTTGAGAGAGTGTGAAAAAGTGTTTGTATTTGAGATCAACATGCTTTGAAGAAAGCAAAATCATACAATAATATGGTTATCACAAGTAGACGTAGACGTTCTTGTCGAACCACTATAATTCTGAGTGTTAGTTCTTTTTTTTATTTTCTATTTTAAAGTTTACAAAAGCATTTTTTCTACAAATTATTTCACATAATAAAAAATAATTGTACTTGATTGAGATAATGTACCACAAAGTAACTTTAGCTACGGGGCAGAATTTAAAAAATAATAAAAATAATAATAAAATAAACTGAACTAAACTAAATTAATTGTGTGTTTGATTGGTTGATTGTTACTCAAGTCCACAATTCATATAATTGGTTGTATTTACATTTTTCAAATAAATGATTTACATACCGCTTACTTTCTTTAGTCCTATAATTATTGTCTAAATTTTGAACAACTTGAAGAACCAATGTTTTGGTTATCTAAATAATTGTAATGAAGTTATAATAATGCGTTTTTAGGTTGGGTAAGATCTTCAATAAAACTCGAGTTGTTTTTTCATTTATTTATGTTTGATTAAATATTTATTTCATAAACTATTTGTGTGTGTGTTTTTTTTTTTTTTTTTTTTTTTTTTGCGAAAGTGTTTCTTTTTCTTTTTTTATTACGGTAGTATGTTCGTAAAACAATTTTTTTTTTTTTTTTTTTTTAGGAAATGTCAATTACTCTTCAAATATTTTGAACAACAAGATAATTTAAACTAAAATTTCTGGGTCCGTATTTTTTAATCCTCGAAAATTAAATTGTAAATAGTTCCACCGTGCAAATAATTTATTAAAAAGATAAAATTACAACAACATTAATTTATTTGTTTTTTCAAACGACAACTAGATAGCTTTTGTAGTTTTGTATTAGATTATTTAAAACGATAACCACAGATCAAGTTGCGCTATTTTGATTTGGAGAAATTAAATAATAGGTAAAGTAAAAATTAAAAACATAAATATAATGAATAATTGAGCAGAGTATGAATATTAAAATTAAAAGTGCAAAAAAAATAATAATAAAAAATGTAAAGTGGTGGGGCCTAGCTTCTGCACTCCGGGCAGCCCACAAAGCAAGAAGGAATATTTTTATATTCATACACAAAAACTTAGAACCCTTTTTTTACGGTGAGATTAGGATATGGTTTAGTTTATCGATATGCAATTAGAAAAGTAATTATTTGTTTATTTTGTAAAACCTTTTCTTTTTATTTTAATAATTAATTATTTCTAAGTTTATTTTTTGATTACTCATAATAAACTAAAAATGAAGCCCATTTTGTTTGGTCTGCCATTGCTTGCTTAATGACCCAATAATCAAGGGGTAGGGTTAAATCAATTAAAGTTTGGTGAATACCTTTTCTTTATAATTATATACTATTGTGCACTGACTTCAAGGTTTCATTTGATAATTTATTTTCAAATATATATTCAAATTTAAAGAGTAATAGCTCCCTCAACAAAAATATGTGTTTAGGTTATGAGTTGACTACTCTTATTCCTATTGTTAAACTAAAAGAGAGTAACCAATTTGAAAGAAAAATAGAAATGTATCATTGACTCACATATTAGATTGCTTAAAATAATGATATACAAAAGAATAGATAATCTAAGTAATTTGGACTATCCAATTCAAATTGTAATGGTTGAGTTGAATTATAATTCTATTTAGGCTGGGTTATGATTTTCTAATTTTTGTTGAATTGGTTCGAGAGTTACCAATTTTTTGCTTGTTTAACCCAACTCAACTTGAACTAAGGAATAATATATTCATAATACATATACATGCACTAATAAATAGGTAATTTAGGTTCAACTAATAACATGTACTAATAAAATAGATAATAACACTATCTTTTATTCATTTGTTTATATATTTATGAGGTATATACAAAGTTGTTTTATAGGAAAAAAGAGGAGATTAACACAATCTGAGAATCCAAACAAATTCAACCCAAAAAAAATATAGGGTTGGGTTGGGTTGAATTGCTCTAATGCTTGGTTGGATGGGTTGAACGATTAACCGACCTAAAACTCTGAATTAATCCTAAAAATCTCTTTAACCCAACCCAACTCGAAAAAAAAAAAAAAAACACACACACAAAATATTTAAAAATAGAAAAGATGGTGGTTATCACATCCTTAAGAAAAAATGTTTTGTAAATTTTTTTGGCATTTAAATATAAACCATATATTTTGTGAGAATATTAAAAATGGGTGGATAAAAAAAAAAAAAAAAAACTCTCAAAATTGTGAATTTCAAAAAAATCTAATCTTACATATGACATTTATTTATTATTATTATTTTTTCCAAATGGTATATTTTTAGGAGAAGAAAAATGAGTAGTAATGGGTCCATAATTTGTTAAATGAAAATAATGAAATGGTGGTTAAGGCATCATAATGAAAATGTTATCCCATCCACAAGGCACCCAAAATTTTCTTTCTTTTATTTTTCCTTTTCATTTCTTCACTCCCCTCTGAAAAGCCAATCTACCTTTCTAATCACTCAACTCTTTTAAATCATTTTCCAATCATTAACTTTGATGTTATAAATAATTGTGCATTATGAAGTTTGCTATGTATTGTTTTTTTTTGGATAAGAAACGATTTCATAGATTCATGAAATTACAATATAATAGTTATAGACTACAGAAGATCAAATAAGCGATCTCCAGTAGTTAAGTAGTGTTTCATAACTATAAGAATAAAATAACGGATTAAGTTTACACCAAGATATAACATGATAAGTGTTGTTCTCCAAAAAGGTATCAAAGGATGAACATTTGTCGTTAAAGATCCTCCTATTTCTCTCCCACCATATACCCCAACAAAAAGCTCTGATAAAATGCTCCCATAAGATTTTCTTCTCCTTCTTAAACGGATGACCAAGCAGAGTCGATGATAAAAAGGAGTAGGGATCCAGCTGAAGGGTGATCGGCCAATTAAAAGCATTTTTGATAAAATTCCAGAATCTATGTATTGTTTAGCCTTATTTGATAATCATTCGATTGTTTGTTTTTTGTTTTTAAAATTTAAGTCTACAATAATTATTTCAATTATATATATATTTATTTGAATATCTATATCTTAATTATATTGGTAGAAATCAAACCAAAATTTGGGAACAAAAAAAAAAAAAGACTTCCAAAAACTTTTTTTTGTTTTTAAAAGTTGATTAGCTTGCACATACTTTAAAAAAAATATATTGATACATAAAGAAATGTGAAATATTGTTGGAAATTTGAGTAAGAATAAATTTAAATTTCAAAAATAAAAAACAAAAAATCAAATAGTTATCAAACAGACTTTAATAATCAATCAAACACATAGTCTTATGCTATAACTTTGTTTATTGATTATACTCATTTATATTATAATGTGAGTGTCCGAGCCAATTTATGTTTATTTTTTATTAATTTTATGAGATAAATCGTCATATCCTCTAACATTTGATTGTTACATAAATAGTTATCATGAATTGAATTCATAACTTTTTTATTCATAAAAATCTTCTTTTAAGTACTATGCTAGCGAATGTTAATGGATAAGTTTCCTTCATTCATTCTATTGCTCTAAATAATTTCTATTGTATGCAAATTGGAAGATTTTAGTTTTAAACTTGGAATATAAAGATTTTAACCTTCCAAAAAAAAAAAAAATCAATTATAGTTGAATTATATTTATCTAAACAGTCGAAAATGGTGTGTTCATGTTAGGAAAAATATATTTTTGAGAATTAATCCGCCATAACTATGTGGTCTCCATATTTTGAAATCAAATATTTTTATTCTTAACATTTCAATAATACTCAATTTTAATTTTGGTATGTCTTTTAATTATTCTTATACTTGTTTCCTTCAAACAAAATTAATTCAATGCAAAATTAAAATAGTTTTATCATTAATATATTGATATTTAAAATTAGTATAATTATCATCTTAGTCAATATTACATCATGTAATTAATTATTTTATTATTTCATAAATATAAGAAGTAAAAGTATTTGATTTTGAAATATAGAGACGAAATAAAAATTGCACTCCAAACATAGAGACTGAAACTATATTTTCCCTTATATTTTTACTCGTAAACAAGTTTCAGAAAAATTTAGACAAGGTCCTTGTTTTGAAAATACGTATCAATTAATTTCATACGACTTATTTTGACTTTTTTTTTTTATAAAAAAGTTGTTTTGACTACTTAAATGTTATAAAGTTTAAATAATTTGTTTAGTAAAAATAGTTGAATGGCATGAATTGATAAAACGCTCATACATACATATATATATATATACATACATATGTATACATATACATATATATATACATATATATATATATACATACATATATATACATATATATATACATATATATATACACATACATATATATACATACATATATATACATATAAAATGATCACTTTAATCACTATTCACACACTTTATACGTAATGAAAACTCTTTTATAAAAAAGAACAATGATATCTATAAAAAAAAATATATATTGTTGAAGAAAATCGAGTGAAAAAAACAAAAAACAAAAGGACAAAAACTATTACTTTAAAAAAAGTATAACTATCACAACAAACTTTTTGAAAATACAATAACTAAAGGAAAGAAGCTTAAGTTTGAAGGTTAATTTTTGAAGTTGTAAGTTAGCTTGAACTATCACAATATCTATAAGTTCTCATAGATACATGTCATATTCAATATATTAAAAACCAATGAACCTAAAACACAGCAAATTGAATTTGTTCATGATCACAAATTCTTTCTTTTCTTTTCTTTTTTGAAATCTTCAATGATCACAAAATTCAATTATACATTTGAATAAATTTACAAATTAAAATAAAGTCAAATAGATGAATAACCTATTCGATGCAAAATTAAAAATTAACAAACATATTTTAACATAAATACGAAATAAACTAAACTTACAGTTCGACCGGTAGACAAAAAGCTGAAAATAAAAGCTTACATTTTGAAAATACAAAAGAGAAAATAGAAATAGACAAACCAAAAGCTTACCGTTTGAAAATACAAGAGAAAAAAACAGAAATGGACAAAAAAGACAAAAGCTTACATTTTTTGAAAATACAAAAAGGGAAAATAACAATTTTAATCATATAATTTCTATTTGACCCTAGACTTTAAAAAATACTTTTATCTCTACCATTTCAATAATATGGACTTTTAGTCATGGTATATTTTTTAGTTTATTTTAAAAAAAAATTAAATTCATATGAAAAATAAAATAATCACTTCATCATTATATGAAAGGAAATTGTTCCAAGTAGCATTTTTTTGGATGTCTTTCACAATTATAGCATTTTTTTTTAAAAAAAATTGTTTATAGTAGATTTTGGTGCTTTTACCAATTTTGTCCTTTCTTTCTCTTCCTCCTTCTGCAAGTGGACGCTTTCTTCCCTAATTTTGTTGTCCGTC
>JBBMKA010009958.1:0-35893 GCA_037833695.1 Sechiopsis laciniata
TATTTTTAACTGTTTTTACTTCCATGCATGTTGAGTAAGGACTAGGTTTAGGACCACTTTTGGGTCGGGTCCTTACACATATTTTAGATGATCTGGTAATGTTTTCAGTTCTAAGGTTGGTTAGGAATATTATTGTTTCTTAGATGGCTACTCAGGATACAATCAGATCACAATAGCCCAGCGGACCAAGAGAAGACAACATTCACTTGTCCTTATGGAATATTTGCTTTTAGAATAATGCCATTTGGGTTATGCAATGCCCTAGCAACTTTCCACCATTGCATGCTTGCAATCTTTTCTTATATGATGGAGTAGAGCATGGATGTCTTTATGAACGACTTTACAGTGTTAGGAAAAACCTTTGAAGCTAGTGACTGATAAGATGGGTGTTGTTGCTTCAAGAATTTGATATTGAAATTTTGGACAAAAAGGAGAGTGAGAATGTGGTGGTAGACCACTTGTCAAAAATAGAAAAAACTGAAGATGGGCTAGAGCAAAATGAAATCAGGGAGTCTTTCCTTGATGACCAGTTGTTTTTGCTCCAGCAAAGTCAGCAAAGGTAGGAACCATGGTTTGCAGATTTAGCAAATAACAAAGCAAGCAAAATTATGCCTAATGAGTTGAACAGTTAGCAGAAAAAATAGTTTATGCATGATGCGAAAGCATATTTTTGGGATAAGCCTTATTTATATAAACAATGTGTCGATCATGTTATCCGTAGGTATGTTACAGAATAGGAGGATCAGGAAATCTTGGCAGAATGTCATGCTGGAGCTTATGGAGGTCATTTTGGTGGACCAAAAACTGCAGCAAAGGTATTCCAATCACGTTATTTCTGGCCATCCATCTTTAAAGATGCTTATGATTATGTTAAACAATGCTATCAATGCCAAAGGTTAGGAAATATAGGAAAAAGAGACGAAATGACTTTGAAATATATTCTAAAAATTGAACTATTTGATGTATGGGGAATAGATTTTATGTGACCATTTCTACTGTTTAGAAAGCTACTCTGATTCCCGGTAGGAGTCGGAGTCAACGTGAACGAATGCGGAAGCAAACGTTTAATCTAAGTGAAGTATGGAAATTACTACTTACCACTAGTTACCCTAGGAATTACAAAACGCTTACCATAACCTTAATCCGAGCCTTACTTAGTTTAAATTTTTATTTAGGATTAAAATCAACAAAACCCCAACAGCATTGTCTTTACTTTTCTTGCACGACTCTTAGATTAATTAACTAATTATAGACATAAATCCCTGTGGAGAATGATTAAATAAATACTTACTTGTTGCACTTTCGATTGCATATACTCACCTACGTTTCAGGTGCTAATATAAATGTACAATAATTAACTCGGAGCATAACCTATTGCTAAGTGTGACTCAAAATCACTTACACACAAGTATACAGAGTCAGAATACAACACGTGATAAGTATTTATATTTTATCGTTCTCCACAGAGATTGATGTCTAGAACTAATACTATTAATGTGAGAGTTATGCGAACAGGGTAAGCAATGGGTTTGAAATTGTTTGTGTATTTTAATTATGAATGCTAACAGTGATTAAACATGAATGCTAACAATAATTAAACGTGACTAAAATGAGTAGTGATAAGAAGACAGCTATAGAAGATATTAACGGGACTAGTTATCAAGTTTCATGCTTCCCTATTCTAATAAGTACTTCTGCACTTAATTATTTATGGAAAACCCAGCTTCTGCTGCGATCTCCATACTAACTCAGGCGACGCAAGCGTTAGTAATGTTATTCCTAACACTTTGAATGGTGAAAAGCTTTTCACCTAACCTAACGCAGCATACTAGATCATCATGTAGTTTCTTCTTCCAAACTCGCTGCAGGCTACATGCGTGGGTAGCTAATCGACGCATGTATATTAAATAAAAAATGCAGCAGTGTAAAACATAATAAGCTACACTCCTAACATGCTTCTACAACTGAATCGTCACCAAAAACTCCTATAACTCAATAAAATTTTCTCTCAGCAAAATCACTCATCGGGCATCCCTCACCCTTAAACTTAAAGGCTTCATTGTCCCCAATCAAAGTGAGGCTTAGTTCCCCCAAAGTTAGCTATTTTTGTGATTGCGATACTCTATCTCAAGCTCTAAAAGTTCTTGCAAATTTTGGTTCTTTCTATCATTCATTATAGGGACTATTCTAATGCCAGGTTGGGATCTAGGGGAATTTAAGAATTCTCTAACTAAAAGGGAGTTCCCTACTAAAACTTAGATTTGCAATAATATTGCTAACTTAATCCTTTAAAGGCAAATTGCTGATTCTTATAAAATAATTAAAAAGGAAATAGAATAAATTGCATCCTAATGCTTGATCATATAAAATAAAAATTGCGACTATGAATGAAATGCATGCTGAAGGAAAAATGCTTAAAGTAAATAAGAGAGCGGGACTTCCATCTAAGTGTTTGCATTGTCGCCTATTTTTGCTTGCTCCGAATTGACTATTTGTTTTGGAAATTCAGGCTATTTGGAGTACTCTTCTAGTGCTATCATGTTGAGCATAAAGAGCTCATCGCACTCTTCTGCATAAGTTAAATATCTCTGTGTAATTGCATAGAGCTTATTTATTCTTTCTGCTAGCCCGGCTACATTAACTGCTTCTCCATTGCTCTGTCTTCCCTGTGCATCTTCCTCCTTTGTTTGGAAAATCCATATAATCTTATTACGACGTTGCAGCCTAATGCCCTGATCAACACATAGTTGCATTATTGCGAATGGAAAGTACATAGAATCCTGCATGTTTTCAGCATAGCACTGTACTTATGCTTCTAGAATTTTTCCTAAGTTGATATACGTTCCAAGCTTGATTGCAAATAACAACATTGCTTGCTCCTTCCTAATTAGTTCCCTGTTGGTTGAGGGCATTATGGATGTTCTGATAAGTTTCAACCAATCCTGAAGGTCCTCTGTAACCATGGATGCTTGGAATGATGTTGGATCGTTCAATATTGCTCCCACTGCTCCTATCAACATTAGGTTGCCTTGCATTTATTCTTCAGTGGGAGAGTTTACCAATTGCTGACAATATGTTCCAAGAACATTAGGTGATGCAAGTGCTTTATTCCATGTGGCTGCTCAGAAGTCGATTAGCTACTCTTGAGAACAATGGCCTTTCCTCATTTAGATTTTCTTAAAATTGCCGCACCAACTCACCCCTTGCGTTCATCACTGGATTGAAATACACCTTCCACCCGAATTGCTCAATTTTCCTAATTATTTCTTCTGAGATTCCCTTCAGTCCTAATTAGCACTTAAATCCTTTATCTCTAGTGAGATGAATTTATCTTCTACGTTGATGGATGCAAAGGTTGCACCTTCTCGCATAACTCTGATCTTGGTGCAAGGCTTACTTTGCAGAACTTCTAGCAACACCCTAGTCCTCATGGATTGAACTTTAGTATTGCAAAACCTGGGGTGTTGTTGTTCCTTCTCGTTTAAAACTTCAACCTCTTTAGGGGAGTTCTCATCTTCATCCTGGCATGGCTCACCTTCTTCTAGATCCTTTTCTATAGATTTTTCCCTGTCCTCTTTAGGTTCTGTTTTGATAATATTTTTTCATTCATTGGTTTGCTCTCTGTTGAAGATAATCCTCCACCAGCCCGTCCGTTTATTCCATGTGTTCAACTACTAAGGGAGGTTCTTCATCGTTGGTGTTTACATCCACAAACGGGGTCACATTTTTCCTCCTCTGTTCTGCTTTCTCGAAGAACTTTCCACTTTTGGTTTGCCATCGATGCAGACTTTCCCCGTATTTAGATTCTTACTTAACAGCTGTTAATTTCTTAACTCCATGCCCTAGAGGCGTCGAATCTTGAAATTGTTTTCGCTCGTCAAAAATCTTACCCTTAATGGTCTTGTTACAGACTTTACGATTGGAAGTCATTGTAATAATAAGACCTCGTGATTTCTTAAGATGAAGACTCAAAATGTGGTGATCAACCCTTCCTAACACAAGGTTTATATAAATTTTCAAAAGATTTCAAAAATCCATGTGCAAGGAATGAGATAATCACAAAAGGAAAGTTTAAATTTTTCTGCAAAGATTTTGCTTTAATCATACCAATCCTCTCAAAAATTATGCAATAAAAAATTTAAGGAAATAACTGAAAAGAAATATTGCATAAATGGAAAAACTTCCTATTCTAAAAATTGCTGTAAAATTTTGCACAAAGTAAAAAATACCAGATTTTCACATTCTATGAATGCTACTGAGTAGGAACTAGGCGGAACCCTTGTATTAATTTCGTCTGGTGCGAGTTATCCTTGCTTGGGCCATTTATATATGTTCGAAGCGTAGCATCTTTGATAGTCTTCTCTCGCCTTTCTCTGTCGTGCGCCTTAATACGTGTACTTCCTATCACTCCAAGTGTTGATAGAGTGCGGAGCATTGAATTGAAACTCAATTGAATTGCCCATGTGTCGCTTCTTCGACTGATCAATTTTTGTTGTGTATGTAGTTCTGATAGCGTAAAAACTACGGGTACTACTGCCAGTAGCCCATGGTTTAGCGCTCTAACATTATTTTCCTGCGGACTAGTTGACTTTACATCTCCCCTATTGGTTTGATGCGGAATCCTGATAATTGGCTTTGCACGTTCATTACTTCCTATGCTAACTGTTTGAGAATGGTCATCCTCACTTTGGCTTTCATCACTCGGAACTTGCTCAGTATCAACCTTGGAACCTTCCTCGCTTTCTTCCACAACGCAAACTATGATATCAGCCTCTAAAGTGGCTAGGGTGGCAAACCTTGCCCAAGCTTCCTCCTGCTGCTGAAAACGTCTCCTTTGTTTTGTCTATTTCTGCTACACGCTGCAACGCCTCGACCTCTTTTCCTCGTTCAATCATGGCTAGCCAAAAATCTTCTCATGAGAGTTCAGTCTCACTAAAAAAATCCACTACTAATGCCCCATTAAGTACATTGTCCCTTAGATATGTCTCTTCTGCTTTTGCATTGTTGGTTATGCTTTCTTTTGTGATTGTATTCAGAGATTGTTTGTGCTCTTGATTAGGCTGTTAAGGTTCTGGTATTATACCATTGTCCTTCATCCATTGCTTCCGTCTTAGCCGCTCTTCCTCTTCTATGGTAATGTCTTTCAGAAATTACCCATGATTGTACATCAGACCCCTAGGTTCATGACTTCTAGCGTCCCATGTATGCCTCATGTTGCTACGATCTCCTAGTAGACCGAATTGATGTTGAAAAATGATGCTATGATCTCCCCCAAACTACGACTGTTGTTCCTAGTTAGGATACGCTGAATAGAAATTTGATAAGTTGGTTTGTTCAGCATAGCCTTGTTGGAGATAAAACCACGTTTGTTGCGGATTAGTGTTGTTGTTCCATTTCTGATTCGCAAAGTGATGGAATGCCATCTTTGACACTCGTGCTTGTGGTAATGTGAATGGGATTTCTTTCCCTGTTGGTTGTATTGCCTTGAATCTCGGTTCCCCTGAAATACAAGTATTCAACCTCTAAATCGATAAAAACTACTCTCACCTTAGTAATACTAATTCTAATTAATCAATCCCCGGCAACGGCGCCAAAAACTTGACCTGCGTTCCGAGTGGTAATATAAATGTACAATAATTAACTCAGAGCATAACGTATTGCAAACTGTGACTCATAATTGCTTACGAGCAAGTATACGTAGTCAGAATGCAGTAAGTGATAAGTATTCATATTTTATCGTTCTCCATAGGGATTGATGTCTAGAACTAATACTATTAATGTGAGAGTTATGCGAAAAGAGTAAAGAATGGGTTTGAAGTTGTTTGTGTGTTTTAATTATGAATGCTAACAGTGATTAAACATGAATGTTATCAGTGATTAAACTGAGTGGCTTCCCTTCTCAGAACATAGGTGTTAGTAATAGCATCTTAACTTAGAATCAATTAAAAGAATAATATACATATCCGATCATAAAATCGCACGATCATAAAGCGTAGGATATTAGATGTTAATATCTTATCTTTACGAATTTATCTTTATTATATTGCACCAATTATCGCATCAGTCATGTGTAACAATTCTGGCCCTAACAACTTCCTATCACCAACCACTTCCTAGCAAACGGAAGATGTACAATGCTTACCATACAATGCCTCGAACAAGGCCTATTTGGTTGCATGATAACTATTATTATAGGAAAACTCCATTAAATACAAGTTTTGATCCCAACTACAGGGAAAATTTAGGATGCAGGCACGTAACATGTCTTGTAAAATCATAATCACCCAATCTATCGGACCATCTATCTAGGGGTGAAAAGTTGTACTAAAATTGCACTCGGTTCCCATCCCTTTCTAGAGAGCTCTCCAAAAGCAAGACGTGAATATGAGATATCTATCAAAAAAATATTGGTTAGTACTCCATGATATAGCACAATCTGCTAAAAAAATAAGTGCATCCACTTCTACTCGAAATAGGTGATCTTACTAGGAATGAAGTGTGCACTCTTGGTGAGTTGATCCAATATGACCCAAATCTGCTAAAAAATTTTCAAGTACTCGTTAAACCTAAAATGTAGTCCATCAAGATCTCCTCTCATTTCTACTAAGGTACACTTAGTGGTTGCAACAGCTCTGTAGGCTTTTGCCTAAGTGTCTTTACCTGCTGACAAGTGAAGAACCCACTAACATACTTGGCTCTCTCTCTCTCTCTTCCTATTGCTCCACCAAAATGTCTGTTTCAAATTATGATACATGTTGTTTCCTCATGGATGCCAAGTAAACGGGGAGCTGTGAGCCTAAGATAACAACTCAGCTCTTAGTTCAGTGTCTCCTAGCACACTGAAGCACCCTCTAAACAGTCTGTAACACAATTTGCCTGAACTCGAACCATAATCTTGACTAACTTAAGGTTACTAGACTCCCTAACTATGATCCTCTTTCTGATGGTCAGTTGATTTGTCAACTATGCTACCATGGCGATAACCTCACTCAACATCATGATAATACTATTCTGCTTCATCTCTCTCAACAACGGGACTTGAGAACTAAACAACAATGTGGAACAAGTTAGAGCATAAAGCATTTTTGTCTCTTAAAAAGTTGAACTTAAATTTAAAATTAGTTTTCCCTGCTAGAATGTTACAACTCATAGAGTTAGAAGAACATAGACAATTTGCTAAAGAAAATGCTAAGCTTTACAAATAAAAAAACAAAAATTTGGCATGATAGAAAATTGATGCCTAAGGAATTCGAGGTTGGCCAAAAAGTACTACTTTACCATTCAAGAATGAAATTGTTTCCTTAAAAGCTCATTTCAAAGTAGTATGGGCCATTTAGAGTTTTGCAGGTAAATCCTAATGCAGTGAAAGAAAAAGAATGCTCAAACTCACAAACTTCTCTTTATTCAAGATAGAGAGGTAAACACACTTTTGTTGAGCACACAATATACTTTAGCAGATGTATCTTATTGGGCATTCAATGTACCTTTAAATACAGGAAACATAACAAAATAACCCTAAACTCCAGGTAACAATTTAACAAACAAACTTACTTTCTATAAACTAGAAAGTACAAACAACTAAGCTTAAGACTAGGAAAAAAAAGTAACAAAACTTGACTAAGCAATAAATAAGAAAGCTTCAACATTATTTCCAACACTCCCCCATAATGGTGAAGTTTACTACCCCTAACATGCTTTTGTAATTTTCAAATTTTACTACCGATAGAGCCTTTGTGAATAAGTAAGCCATTTGCTCAGTAGTTCTACAATAGATAACTTTCATACTTCATTTAGCCACTAGTTCTCTTATAAAATTATGCCGAGTTTCAATATGTCGTGAATGGCTATGATATACTAGATTCTGTCACAACATTTGTTGACTGATTATCACAAAAAATAGTTGTGCTTTCTTCTTGTTTCTGCAGCATATCATTTAGTATTCGTTGTAACAACACTACTTGGCATGATGCTAAAGAAGCTTCCATGTATTCAGCTTCTGATGTTAATAAGGTGGTCGATGGTTGCTTCTTTGAACTCCAACAAATAGCACCTGAACCAAAATTAAAAACATAGCCCGAAGTGCTCTTGCAAACTTCGAGTGAAACTACCCATCATTATCACAATAACCACATAACTCAAGTTTTTTAGTGCTTGAATACCAAAGTCCATGAGAAATGGCTACTTTCAAATATCTAAGTATTCTTTTTTGCTGCCCCAAAATGAATATTGCTCGGATTTTTCATGAATCATGACAACAAACTAGTTGCTTCCATGATATCTAGACAAAAAAAATTATTGGTATTTAAAGGTGTCCTTATTGAATTACAATTTTGCATTTCAAATTTGTCAAGTAAATTTTTTGTATATCTTTCTTGAGAAAGAAAAATCCCAGCATCACATTGTTTCAGTTCTAATTCCAAAAAATAACTCATTGTACCCAGATCTGTCATCTCAAACTCATTAATCATCAGTCGTTTGAAATCTTCTAGTAAGGTAATATTGTTACTTGTGTAAATCAAGCCAACAACATAAAGACAAAAAATAAGTACCTCATCAGTTCCATTTGATTTGACATATAAATTTGGCTCGCTTGAACTTTTTTCGAACCCATGCTTATGGATATGACCGTCAATTCTTAAATATTAGGCTCTAGGTGTTTGCTTTAGTCCATATAAAGCCTTTTTTAGGGGATAAACTTTATTTTCATGCCCTTTAACTTTATACCCATCTGGTTGATGCGAAAACACTTCTTCATCCAAAACACCATTTAAAAAGGCAGATTTGACATCAAGTTGATAAACAATCCATTTATAATGTACAGCAATAGCCAAAAAAGTTCTAATGGTGTCAAATCTAGCTATAGGAGCAAAAGTTTCACCAAAATCAATACCTTCTTGCTGCATGTAACAACGAGCAACCAACCGCGATTTTTTATTTTGTATTGAGCCATCTAATTTGAGTTTGAGTTTGTAAACCCATTTTAAACCAGCCATTTCTTTTCCTTTTGGTAAATCAACAAGCTCCCAAGTATCATGCTTCTCCAAAGCCTTTATTTCTTCATCCACGGCAGCACACCAATTTTTGTCTTGAACAGCCTCTTCAAAACACTCTGGTTCTAAAACTGAAGCAAACTGATAATACTCTATTTGCTCATAAATTTCATTCAAGAAACGCCACTTTTTTTAGGGGTTGAAGTCGACGAGCTAGAAGATGTAGGATGTGTAGAACTTGGTGAGGATGTCGAAGATGAAGAGCCAAATTGAGTGTCAGGTGCTGATGGAATCACTTCATTGTCATGCTCAAAGTGAAGCAAATTGTCAATACTCTATTTGCTCATAAACATGCAAGGCTTCAATAATTCTCAAACCCAAAACTTTCAAAGGTCGACACCAGCATAGAAAATTCCTAGAGCTTCGTATGAGAACCCATTAAAAGAGTACATTACGAAAAATAATGCAATGATGCAGTGTCATTAAACTTCAATGTACAACATAAAGGTCTAACTCGGCCAATTATCTGTGGAGCTAACAAATAGATCTCAAAGACAACTACCTTCAGATACAAAAACTTCAAAATGTGGGGGAAAGGAACAAGTCCAAGGCATCAAGTTGCGTAGTGAGAAACCACTCTTCGAGAACCAGAAAATCAAGGAATATCATGAGAAGATAGAACTTTAAGAAACCTAAGACCTGGAGGTAGAATGCACTAAAGAAGCGGTGTGCACTGACATGGAGAAGAAAGTTAGTTACATTCCAAACCATTGCCAATCCGTCCCATGAATGCCTTAACTGTAGCCTTGCTTTCTAAATACTTGTTAACCGTATACTCTCTCTTTGCTTAATAATAAAGGAATTCTCAACCAAAACCCCCTAGATATTTACTTATCGCATTTTGATTCTAAATTACAATCTGTCTAGTAAATTTAGAGTCCCTACAAAGAATGGTTAAATTACTTATCACTTGATTGTAGACTGCATATACTTGCACATTTATGGATACAAAAATCTATAATGATACAAGGTATACTAAATCTGTACCACACTACCAGTGGGACTTCCAGCTGAGTGGGTAACTATTGACCTATCACATCATAAAGTGAATAGTCGAGTGATGATCTAGGCTTAGTGTATCTTCTCGGGTGATACCCCAGAAAGCCATGATTTGGTGTCTCGATTTCGAGCTTCCAAGACTTGATGTGTTGGTTAGACTGTCATTTTGCTGAAGCTAGTGCCCGATCAAGTTAGGCATTGGTCAGCCAAGTCAATCGTCTCGTAGCTAAGGACTAGCGGTGCTTTAATTTTCTTTGAAGTTGTAGTAGCAAGTTGCAAGCAATCGGTTGAGATCATGCTTCTCCTGGAGATTGAGGTTCTTAGTTGGAGTTGGTTGTCCTAAAGTTGTTTTGTTCTTATGTCAGTGGTGTTCATGTTAGTGGTAAAGTCAGGTTGCTGCTCAACTATTGTTGTTGAGAAAAAGATGTCTAAGTTCCTAGGCCTGCTGTTGTTGGTAGCTTGTGGACCCGAGGTGTCGCAGTTTTGTATAAGTTTGTTGTTGTGCTCCTTTGGTAGAGGAGAGTAAGAGTTCATTGTGAGTAGTGTGTTGCTAGAAAAGATGAAAGTGTTGTGTTGCCACTCTAGTAAGTAGCACGTTGAGGTGAAAATCCAGGGACTTTATGGTTAGTTCTTACTCCGGTGAGGTGTGGATACCTCTTGGCTGGCTGGAAGCTAATGGACGTATAATGGTGTTGTTTAGGTTTTCCCCATCAACCTTTTGTTTTCTTGTGTGAAGTTATTCGTAGTTGTTGTGGCTAGTGAGCCGCGATGGATAGATCAAGGAGTTGTTGGTTTTAGTGAGTTGTTATAGTCATCCTCGTTGGTTCTTGGGTGAGTACAAGTATTTTAGTAGTTGGTGTTAATAGGTTTAACATACTTCAAGTTGTTTTAAGTTTGGTCATTCGTTTCCATGGTGAAGATAGTGCCTCTTACGGAAAGTCTTTGTGGTGAGCTCGGAGTTGCTTATTGAGAAAGAAGTTTGAAAAGTTGTAGTGGAGTCTTTGCAAGTACTGGAGAGCTCCCTCGTACTAGTGTCGTCAGTACACAACTCCTAGTTAGTCTAGAGCCAAACACTTAGGGTGCCCCCCTAAGTGTTCAGGTCAGTGCAGTGAGTTGATCGTTAGGTCGGGAGTTAATGTACTCTCATAATTGGGAGTTATGTTGATAACTCAAGTTTATGGACTATTGGGTTGAGTGTAAGAACCCGACCCAAAATGGTCCTAACTTAGGTTCTCACTTAGCATGCATGCATTAAAAGATAATAAAATCATTTCAACATTTATAACTTGCATAAATGAAAATTGAAATCACACGGAACCTATTTTTAAATATTTAAAACATTCCCTATTCAAATCATTAAAGCAACCCTGGCCAGAGTATAATTTTGAAATATCCAGAAACAAAATATAAAAAACAACAACATCAGGTTCCATAATAGAAGACATAAACAGAAGACAGAGTGCCGGCAGCTCCCATGATCATACAGCTCCCTCTGCTAGCCGTCCTGGTGCTGTCCCAAGTTACCTGGTGGAAAACCACAGAAAATAAGGGTGAGCACAAAGGCACTCAATAAGAATCCCCAACTGGGGTACAGTACGAAACATCAAATCATCTAGCATCCTAGTATACATGCAAACAGTTACCAACACAGATCTTTGCTCATGAGCTAACGATGCAAATCCAGAATCCTCAGAAGTCTCCTACTCTATGCCTAATGATTGGCTCCCAAAACCAATCCCAAAAGACATCCTCGAGGGTCTTTCTCACTCGGCCAAATGACCAACTCAAAAGATGATCCCAACTAGATGTCCTCAAGGGCCTCTTACTTCGGCCAAGTTGCTCCTATGACAATCAGGAGAGTACCCGATGTCTGGCTCTAAACTCAGAAATGGAAATGGTGTACTCAAGAACATTAGCCTGAGGGAGTTCTCCTCTCAGAGCATAACGTGTGTGCGCGCACACCATATGCTGCTGAAAACCATGTAAGGATGTGGGACCTGTACAAACTACACCGGTCTAGGTACGTATGCCTAAGACTCGGAACAGCGTCACTGATCTACAGTAATGCAAGGTCCGCGACACTCAGCTGTAGCAACCTAAACCGCTGATCGCTTGAAACTAAGAACCGTCCCGGGCAAGCTTACATCTGTGATGGGCTCCGTTCTAGCGGGCTGCAGACTAGGCTTATGCCGATGTGGTGAGCTAGACCACGCCCGACTGCCAGGGACGGGAACAAGTACTCACTGATCTCGACCTGTAGGGACATCCGCTCTCAGCCTCTGAATGATGACAACCTAGCAGGTTCTATCTAAGAATATGCATCTCGTCCCTAACAGATTAAACATGATCAAAACATACAGCTTAGCAGGATACTAATAGCTTAAACATAAACATCGAGATGTATGCCGGAAGAATAACCTAGCATGGTACTAACATGTCAACGGAGAACATACATGCTAGCTGGAAACAGAACGAGACAACTGGTCGTATCCACTAAACATGCTTGCAACAACCCAAAAAACAACCTATCCATTAAGCATGCTCGCAAACAGTAAAAAAGTAAACAGAGATGCAATCAATGACGTAACGCAGGACCCACACAACCACGGTAAGAAATTCTTACCTGGAAAATAAGCAGAAATCACACAAGTATAAAGTGCTCCTTGAACTGCAGAAACAACACGAACCTAGCAAATATAATAACTAGCACACATTAAAATTCAGCTAGCTAAACAACTAAGCTATGAGAATGACAGGGCTCGCGGAAGTTACCCAAAACCAAGGAGAACACAAGCCTCTGCAGTAAGGCACGGCTGGCTTGACGAGATTGCTCGATAAGGCTCGGACGAGGGCTGTAACGCGTGCAGCAGCGAGCAACGAGCGAGGGCGAGGCTGCTTGGCAAACGGGTTGCTCGCGGGAGCGAGCGGCACAGCGAGAGCTTACGGGCGAACGTGTGTGAGGCTGGGCACCGAAATAGTTCGGCGAGCGTGCGACACGGGCGAAGGCGCTAGGGCTAGTGTTCGCGTGTGGCTCGGTGCTGCAGAGACGAGACGTTCACGGCTTGGATGTGGAGTGAATCAAGAAGGCGAGCAGCTGTTACACGAAAGGGATCGCCTAGGCTTGTGATCTCAGGGCTACTGGTTCACAATGGCTGTGTGCGCGAGCTACTCGGCGACAAGCTGCTGCTGCTCTCGACTAGGGAAGAACAAGGCTTTTGGCTAGGGTTTGCGATCTCGGGGCTTGGCTAAAGTGCTCGATGGTGATGATGATGTAGCAAGAACAAGGAGAAGGTGAGAAGAGGAAGAATGTGATTGGAGATGGGAAGAAGAAGAAGAGATCGCAAGGAGGAATGCGAATCGGTTTTTTTTTTGCATTTTGCCCTCTAGACAGAAGATCGCGAGCTAAACGTAAAACCTTTACTTTTAATCGACTAATCAATCTCCACCTGCCACGTGTCTCTGGCAACCAGCCTTCGAGTCCTAGCGAAGACACCTTTTTCTCCTTTTTCTCTTCTTTTAAACAAAACCTCCAAACTCTAACCAACAAGCTTCGAGTCCTGGCGAGGGAAACTTTAAACAATTAATTTCTTTCATTTTCTCTTTTAACCAAAAGAACTCTCAAGCTTTCCAAGATACAACTCTAACCCTAGAAACCTGAAACCGAAGGAATAACCAAACTTAGCAAATAACAGAAACAGCCCTGAAACCCTGGATGCACAATTACCAAAATGCCCTTGAAGGCTCAAACTGCCTTAACGGCCCAACCGAACAACAGAAATAAACAACCAAACATACCTGGGAAACTGGAATAGAAATTTGGGCCGTTACAATATTCCCTCCTTTTAAGACTTTCGTCCCTGAAAGTCCTAAGACTGAAACTCCGGGTAATACGTCCTCATCTCATCCTTTAACTCCCAAGTCGCTTCCTCTACCCTCTGATTTCTCCACTGAACCTTAACCAAGCTGATATCTCGATTACGCAAAGTCTTGCGCTCCCGGGTAAAATCTGCACAGGCTTCTCTTCGTACCTCAAATCCTTGTTCAGCTCCAACAGCTCGTGATCAACAATGTGAGACGGATCTGCCACATACTGACGTAGCATCGACACGTGGAAAACTCTATGCACTGCTGCCAAAGTCGGGGGCAAGGCCAAACGATAGGCCACTGAACCGATCCGCTCAAGGAACTCAAAAGGCTCTACAAACTTGGGACTCAACTTGCCCCACTTACCAAACCTTAAGACCCCACACATCGGTGCCACTTTCAGAAATACATGTTGGCCGACAACAAACTCTAAATCTCTACACCGAACATCGGAATAACTCTTCTGCCTACTCTGTGCTGTCAACATACTAGCCCTGATCTTCTGCATTGCGTCGTTAGTCATCTGTAACAACTCGGGTCCCAAAACCTATCTGTCACCAACCTCTTCTAAGAACACTAGAGTTCTACACCGCTTACCATACAATGTCGCAAACGGAGCCATCTGAATCGTCGACTGATAGCTGTTATTGTAAGCGAACTCCTTCAGATACAAGTACTGATCCCAACTGCCTGGAAAGTCTAAAACACAGGCTCGCAACATATCCTCAAGAATTCTGGTTCACTCTCTCTGTCTGACCATCTGTCTGAGGGTGAAAAGCAGTACGGAAGCTATACTCGGTTCCCCAACCCTTCTGGAGCGCTCTCTAGAAGCGAGAAGTGAACCGAGAGTCACGATCTAAAATAATCCTCACTGGCACCCCATGGTACCGAACGATCTGATCCAAGAACAGCTGTGCCCACTGCTCTACGATATAGTTAACTCTACTAGAGATGAAGTGTGCACTCTTAGTCAGCCTGTCCACAACAACCCAGATCTGAGTAAACCCTCTCGGCGTCCTCGGTAACCCAGAGATAATGTCCATCGAAATCTCTTCCCACTTCCACTGGGCAAACTCAATGGTTGCAACAAACCTGCTAGTTTTTTTTATCTGGGAGCCTTCACTTGCTGACAAATGAGACACCAGCTAACAAACTCTGTAATATCTCTTTTCATAGCCATCCACCAGAACGTCTACTTGAGATCCTGATACATCTTGGTAGCCCCTGGGTGCCAAGTAAACGGGGAGCTATGAGCCTCAATAAGCAACTCAGCTCGTAGCCTGGCGTCAGTTGGAACACACAACCGACCTCTATACCACAAACCTCCGTCTGGTGCTAAAACGAAGTCAAACTCTACATCCTCCCAAACTCTCTCAGTCAACCAGCTCAACTTGGGATCACTCAGCTGGCCATCAATGATCCTCTACTTAATTGACGGCTGAACTGTCAACTGGCTACCCTAGCAGTAACCTCTCCCAACAACACTGCAATACCAGCTCGCTCAAATTCTTTCCGTAAATGAATCTGAGAACTCTACAAAGCTGTGGAGTGCGACGTCTTTCTACTCAGAGCATCAGCCACAACATTGGCCTTTCCCGGGTGATGCAAAATCTCACAGTCGTAGTCCTTGACTAGAGCCACCTCCTTTGTCTCATGTTTAACTCCTTCTGAGTGAAGAAATACTTAAGGCTTTAGTGATCTGTAAACAGCTGAATCCTCACACCACACAGGTGTTGCCTCCAAAATTCTCAATGCAAAAGCAACCGCCGCCAACTCCACAACATGAGTCGAGTAATTTTCTGTCAAAGGGCTTCAGCTGACGTGAAGCATACACCATCACCTTACCATGTTGCATCAAAACATAACCCAAACCAACTTGGAAACATCCCTGTACACTACACAACCACTCGTTCCCTCCGAAACTGCCGAACTGGCTTACTCCAAACTGTGCTGCAATGCAGCAAGACCCTTAGCCCAAAGGACTTCCTCCTTTTAAAGCTTAACGTACCACGAAACCATAAGCATCAAGCACTAACAAGCTGTTAAAACACACTCTTTAAAACAACGAACCACTAGGGTCAGGCACAACGCAACTAGCAAGTCTTCCTCACAAGTCATGACTTGGAACCGACATGCCTTGCACAACCACGAACCTCGACTGAAATAAGAAGACGTCCAAAACCTTAAACGGCCAACCAACTTTTAACAAGACAACAAAAAGCTCCTAAACTAAACATTCACTACCTGTTGGTAGAACAACCAACACTCGAGCTTAACAGTCACAGAGTCTAACTCTTTCAAGGATAAAAGTTTCTATCTACTCACAACCAAATTGCGGCTCTTAACCAAGAGGAACATACCAAGGATAGAAAACACTATCACCTCTTAATGGTCGCGTCCAAGTAAAAGTGATAAATAATCACTGAGCTGGAAAGACAATCTCCACTTAAAAACCACAATCATTTAAAGTAAAACCTTAGATACAACCAAGCTCAACCTTAAGTTGCACCTTCAGGCCAACTCGAAGATTATGGTGAAACTAACCCTGGCTCGGCAATTGACAACAAAGCTCCACCTGAGCAATTGAAAACTCACTGTCTGAGTCCAACAACAAAGCTCTGGCAAGGATATCCAAGAGCTTAGGGACTTTCCCACGACCCCCAGACACACACTGTCGTAAAGACGGTCTAACAGCCAGCTGACTAAACAAGAATAAACCTTCTTCAGCAACACAGCTACACTGGCTAGCTCCAACTTTCTAGATACAGGGGCAAGAGACCAAACAAGATGTGCGTCCTCTTACTCTAAGCATCAGCCACCTCGTAGCTTTACTCTGGGTAAAGATCTCTACAATATCCTCAACAACACTAGTTGACAACTGCGTGGTTTCTAGTCAACCACAACTTGCCCGGTCCCATCTAGGCTCTAACGAAACAACAAAGGGTTCTTAACAACCAAGGTCACGTTCCAACGAACAACTCTTGTCTGACGACAAGCGATCCAACAACGAGCAGAATACATCTGCAGTCTCAATTTAAGGACACTTTTTAGGATAGTATCCTCGAACTGAAAGCCCAACCTCTCTGAAACTGAGCATAGTCTTGCTCCAAACAAATCAACTCTAACGTGGTTTCCAATAATAACCCACCCCGAGAACAAGCTACTCACAGGTACAGATATGAGTACAAAAACTAATCACTGCAGATCGAAGTCTAGCCGACTCTCATAGAGATGCCACCAACTGACTCCCAACAGAGTCACAACCAACGTCTGAACACCAAGGGTTCAACTCTACACGCTCTATCTCTAACTTTTACCCACCTCTAGGGTAAACTTAAGGAATGATACTCTCGGTCATTCCTCACACATCTTTTCCTCTCGTGCCATCTGACTACCAACAATAAGGATCACTTGTGCTACATGATCAAGTGTTCCAACTGGCACGTTCGGTGTAACTTTTGGAAAAATAAAAAGATGCTGAACTTCTCAGTAGGTCATAAGAATCCTCTGCACAACAGTGCGAACTGGGCCTAAACCTAGGCCTACACCCAAGCTTGGTGCCAAACGAGCATTCTCCAGCCACATCATGAAGTGCTGCTAAAACAAAACTCTAGGCCCTACTATAAATAGGCCAACAAGGTCACAACCTCTAGTGACGGCAACACCGTCAACTCCTACAAGAACTTCAGACTCATCAATCTGGCCTTTGGCATCTCGTCCATCGGACATGCTCAAGATCTACTTCTAAATCTCTGCTCGATTCTCAATGAACATCTCTCTAACCACGATTCTCATGGCTGCAGCACTGTGTCAACTGAGCTATATGTGCCCGAGACTCCTTTCGATGCGCTGCCAACTACGCCTGAGTCTCTGCTCTCTGTTGAGCTGACATACCGACCATCATCTCTCTCATAGCTGAAGCAAACTCTGCTCCAAGAGTCTCTCTCTGAGGCAAGGTAGTCTCTACCCCCCTCTCTCGACAAATCAATAGGCGGGGCCAAAGGTGGCCTACGGGTCTGGTCAACCCTGGATGTGGTCTCATCTACAGCTGGCTCAGCTCCAACTCCTCGGTTGGCAGTATTAGATGTTCTTGCTCCTCTATGTGTGACCGACACACTGGCGATCCACACAGAACCACAAAACTAGTTCACACTTGAACTCTCACTGCCAACAACAGGTAACATATGTATACTTGATGCAAGTACTATAAACAAAACCCTTAGCAAAAGAACTTTTGACATACCTGACGGCTGTTGGAGTGCTGATGATCATGGGGACAAACAACCTACAAAGCAGGTTAGTCTACAGAATCTATTACTCTAAGCTCTGATACCATCTGTAAGAACCCGACACAAATGGTCCTAACTTAGGTTTTCACTCAACATGCATGCATTAAAAGATAATAAAATCATTTCAACATTTATAACTTGCATAAATGAACATTGAAATCACAAGAAACCTGTTTTGAAACACTGTTCAAATCATTAAAGCAACCCTGGCCAGAGTATAATTTTGAAATATCCAGAAATAAAATATCAAAAACAACAACATCAGGTTCCAAATGCAAATCCTACGAACTCCATGTCTGACTACATTGTGAATCAAAATAATAGAAGACATAAACAAAAGACAGAGTTTCGGGAGGTCCCATGATCATACAGCTCCCTCCACTAGCCGTCCCGGTGCTGTCCCAAGTTACTTGGTGGAAAACTAAAGAAAATAAGGGTGAGTACAAAGGCAATCAGTAAGAATCCCCAACTGGGGTACAGTACGAAACATCAAATCATCTAGCATCCTAGTATACATGCAAACAGTTACCAACACAGATCTTTGCTCATGAGCTAATGATGCAAATCCAGAATCCTCGGAAGTCTGCTACTCCCGGCCTAATGATTGGCTCCCAAAACCAATCCCAAAAGACATCTGCGAGGGTCTTTCTCCCTCGGCCAAATGACCAACTCAAAAGCTGATCCCAACTAGATGCCCTTGCCTCTTACCCTCGACCAAACTGCTCCTATGACAATCAGGAGAGTACATGGTATCTGACTTTAAACTCAGAAACAGAAATGGTGTACTCACAAACATTAGCCAGAGGGAGCTCTCCTCCCGGAGCATAACGCGTGTGCACGCATATCACATCCTGCTGAAAACCGCGTAAGGATGTGAGACCTGTACAAACTACACCGATCTAGGTACGCATGCCTAAAGACTCAGAACAGCATCACTGATCTATAGTAATGCGAGGTCCGCGGCACTCAGCTGTAGCAGCTTGAATCGTTGATCGCCTAAAACTAAGAACCGTCTCGGGCAGGCTTGCACCCGTGATGGGCTCCGCTCTAGCAGGCTACAGACTAGGCTTATGCCGGTGTGGTGAGCTAGACCACGCCCGACTGCCGGGGGCGGGAACAAGTCCTCACTGATCCTGACCTGTGGGGACAAGGTACGTTATGTCTGCTCTCAGCTCTGAATGATGACAACCTAGCAGGTTCTATCTAAGAGTACGCATCTCGTCCCTAACAGATTAAACATGCTCAAAACATACAGCCTAGCAGGATACTAACAGCTCAAACATAAACATCGGGACGCATGCCGGAAGAACAACCTATCATGGTACTAACATGTCAACGGAGAACATACATGCTAGTTGGAAACAGAACGAGACAACAGGTCGTATCCACTAAATATGCTTGCAACAACACATATAACAACCTATCCACTAAGCATGCTCGCAAATAGTAAACAAGAAAATAGAGATGCAATCAATGACTAACGTAGGGCCCACTCAACCCCGGTAAGAAATCCTTACCTGGAAACAAGCAGAAATCACAAAAGTATAAAGTGCTCCTTGAGCTGTAGAAACAACACGAACCTAGCAAATATAATAACAAGCACACATTAAAATTCAGCTATCTAAACAAATAAGCTATGAGAATGACGGGGCTCGCGGAAGTTACCCAAAATCAAGGAGAACACAAGCATTGGCAGCAAGGCACGGCTAGCTCGACGAGACTGCTCGGCAAGGCTCGGATGAGGGTTGCAATGCGTGCAGCAGTGAGCAACGAGTGAAAGCGAGGCAGCTTGGCAAACGGCCTGCTCTCAGGAGCGAGTGGCACAGCGAGAGCTTGCGAGTGAACGTGTGTGAGCCTGGGCGCGAAAATATTTTGGCGAGTGTGTGGCACAGGCGAAAGCGCTAGGGCTAGTATTCGCATGCGGCTCGGTGCTGCAGATACGAGACGTTTGCAGCTTGGATGTGGGGCGAATCAAGAAGGCGAGCGGCTGTGACACGGAAGGGATCGCCTAGGCTTGCGATCTCAGGGCTGCTGGTTCACGATGGCTGCGCGCGGGCTGCTCGGCGATAAGCTACTGCTTCTCTCGGCTAGGGAAGAATAAGGTTTTTGGCTAGGGTTTGCAATCTCGGGGCTTGGCTAATGTGCTCAATGGTGATGATGATGCACCAAGAACAAGGAGAAGGTGAGAAGAGGAAGAATGTGATTGGAGATGGGAAGAAGATCGCGAGCTAAACGTAAAACCTTTACTTTTAATAGACTAATCAATCTCCATCTGCCACGTTTCCCTGGCAACCAGCCTTCGAGTCCTAGTGAAGACACTTTTTTCTCCTTTTTCTCTTCTTTTAAACAAAACCTTCAAAATCTAACCAACAGGCTTCGAGTCCTGGCGAGGGAAACTTTAAACAATTAATTTCTTTCTTTTTCTCTTTTAACCAAAAGAACTCCCAAACTTTCCAAGATGCAACTCTAACCCTGGAAACCTAAAACCGAAGGAATAACCGAACTCAGCAAATAATAGAAACAGCCCTGAAACTATGGATGCACAATTACCAAAATGCCCCTGAAGGCTCAAACTGCCCTAACAGCCCAACCGAACAACCAAAATAAACAACCGAACATACCTGGGAAACTGGAATAGAAATCTAGGCCGTTACATTGACTGTATTGCATGTATGTCTTGGATGCTAGAGGATGTGTTACTGTGCACATTGTACCCTGGTTGGGAGTTCTTACTGAGTACCTTCGTACTCACCCTTATTCTGTGGTTTTCCACCAGGTAACTTGAGACAACACTGGGATGGTTAGTGGAGGAGCTGATGGATCATGAGAGTCTGCTGTCTAAAGTTTATTTTTCCTTATTACGCATTTTGTTCGTTCAGCATGCTAGTAGGGAGGGTGACCTCCGGTTATTCATTCTTTTTACTATTTCTAATAATCTCTGACAGAGACTCGAACTCTTGATTTTAGTTGTTTACCGCTGGGACTGTTTACTATTGAATGAAACAGTTTTAAAATTACAATTGTTTTCCGTTATGTTTTGATTTAAACCATGCATGTGTAGTAAGAACTGAGTCTAAGGCTGTTTTAGAAGTTGGGTTCTTACACAATCAGTTACATATATTGACATCTAATATTATCATTTAGTGTCTTCAATCAGTAGTGTTTCACTCTTTTACGTACCTTCTTTTCTTTTCAAATTTTACAATATGGTTAAGCTTCTAATAATTGTATTTCATTGTAGGACAACTAGAAGAGATGAAAATAATGAGTTTTGAAGATTTTGGGTTGTTGATACATAAGAGATAAAAATTAGATGCACATAGGTCTTCTTTACGATTATCAAATTCTGAAGGATAAAGATCTAGATTGGTTCCTAACATAGTTTAGAGTCTCAAATGGAAGTTCTCATAGAGTCAGTATCAATTGTCTTACTGAGAACTGTAAAAAATATAAATAATAAATAAAGGTTATGAGATCGATCTTCAATCAATTTTATTTGTTGTCTTCAAACTGTTTCACTTTATTGGATTCAATAAGCCTCATACAATTTTTTCAATCAGTTTTCATTGATTGATTTAATTCAATGTAATTGATTGATTCCAATCAATGATTTTTATTTAAGTGAATTTTAAAATTGATTGAAGCCAACTAGTGGATTTTATTAAATTAAATTTAGGCTTAACTTTTAAGACTCAAAAATATTTTCTTTCGGTATCTGCCTATTTTTCTAAACAATGTACTTCCCATCCTATCATTTTGGACCCCCTTGTTTCAATTTTCCGTGTTATCTTTCAGCCAAAAAAAGACATTGCTTCAACAGCTCAAAATATGAGGACTAGGGGAAATCCCTAGAGTGAAATTGATGCCCTAATGTTTTTTTTGTAAATTTTCGAAAATATTCCAGGTCCTAAGAAATTTTTTTAAACCCCTCCTCATCATCTATCATTTTAAAATGATTTGGGGTGATTTTGTGAGGTTTTCTAGGGAGGAGCAAATATTCTAGTAGTTACATATGGACAAATTTCACCTTTTGAGACTCATTGGACAGGTTGACTAGTGATAGAAGACTCAAGGCAACAACTAATTTATTTCAATAATTGAATCCTACATTTTTTAAAGAATATTCTTCTAGACTCACTATATGTCTTCATAAATTTGTTTAACAAAAAAATCTTCACAATTAATACCCGTTATGATGCAAAAATCTCTTATTTCAAATTCAATATGTTTGCCTTCAATATTGAAAGCTAAAGTATCCTTTTTAATTGTTTCACATTGCTTTAAGGCAAGGTGTAAAAGCAATTGAATTGGAAGTTAAGTTATTTTAATGTCTAAAAGAGTTCTAATTCTCCATTTTGTTCTTGATATGATCTGTAAGCTCAAATTTGTTAAATTTGTTATACATGTTGATTTTGGTTCCAACGTTATCACAAAATCCATACCATACGTCTCATATTTGGTATAAGAAAAAAAGAATTGGGGAATTCAACGTCAAGAATACTAAACAATATAGTAACATAAACATGCACAAAAAAAGACCGACACTTTAATTAACAGGTTGGTACAACAATACCATATTTTGAATACAGGAAATTGAGATCTTGTTTAATTACGTTCTTGTTACGTGTTTCCATTTTTTCGTCTCTTTAAACAAAAAAAAAAAATGTTCTGATAACTCATTTATAGAATTGCCAAATTTTAGCCTAATACGATAACAACTTGCAACCATTATGTACCATAAATTTTGAGTCAACAAAATTACAAGCTATCAACAATTTATAAAGACCAATTAACAAAACTAAAACACTTCAAAGTACAACATCTAAAAACTACACAAACTTCTGAAAACATAATGTCCAGTTGAACATCCTAGCACAACACATTTACCATGTTTAGAAATAACATAACGCAAATTGAGCTATAGGAGAAGTTTTAATTCTAACCTATAAATCTTTAAAGGACTAATTCTAGAATGAAACAATCTTAAGAGTAAATTCTCAGCATGTGCCAAAGAAAATAATAAAGCCGCTAATGGCACTTCTTTACCACGTCTTTTTATCCGTATCATCAAGTTTATAGAGAAGTTTAACACCTGCAAAAGATCAATAATTAGGTCATACATGATGGGCCACCAAACAACAAACATCAAACATGACATTCACACATCCAGTATGCTTAACAAGAATTCATAATACAAGTTACATGTTTACCATAAATATATGGGTAGAAATATGAAATGTGACCAACACAAGAAATTTCAGTATCATGCTACGCAGGCTTTAAAAAATCCAACATTTGTGTTTAGCGTTCTCATGGCTCACTAAGTTTGACATTTCGAAAAATTATCACCACAAACCATCTTTATTAGGAACTCGACACTTCTCTTCAAGAAGCTATAGTCTCTAACTGTTGTTACTAGGCCTTCCACACTTCTCGACCGGTGCTCGATGTTCAATCTTTGACGAAGGCCTCAAACTTGCCATTTGTACCTAAGGTGCATCAATGACATATAAATGTGCATCGCCTCTACTATTCATACCCAAGGTGCATCAATGCTCTCATCACTCCTATGCTCACCCCTTTGACAATTTGTAAATGAGGTGCACTAGTACTCAAATTCATGGTGACTATACCACCCCTCTACCATTTTTACTCGAGGTCACTAGTACTCACCTTACCATGCTTAACAAAACACGGGGTCCTTCAACCATCATTTCCCGAAATGTTCGGTAACATAACAATGTAACTAATAAATTAAAATTTTAGACATAATAAGTAACACTTCTAAGTTAGAATAACAAACACGACTACACAACTCCAGGCCACACGTTGCCATTCCCAACCTTCAGACACAAAAGATTCACAAGAACACACGAAAGTGATAGGTTTGGGCATTTTGAGAAAATAGGGATTAATATAGGGGTATATGGGAAAGTACTTAGGAAATTAGTTATGGTATTTGTGATAAATAGAAAGGTTGATGGAAAAGGGGAGGTATCCAAAATATTATGTGAAATCTTAGTAGGCTCAAGAGAGTATTCTTTAGAAAATGGGAGATTCCAAGTTTCTATTAAAACTTGGCTTAGCTTGTAGTTTCTTTGTTATTTGATATCAATATAGATCTTGCATTTCGTATCAAAGTTGTTTCGTTTCTGGCCATGGAGATCGCAAAGGAGTTGAGAAGCATTCGTGATAAAGTGAAGTATATGATTTCGTTGATTGATTCTTGGAGGGAGGAAACGAGGCAACTTAGAGAAGAGAAGGAACGAAGAAAAGTAGAGTTAGAAGACTTGAAACAAAAACAAAAAGAGAAGGAGAAGAAAATCGATTTCGTTGAAGTTGAAGATCTGTTCATGCCAACAACAAGGAAGTTTGAGATGCTCGAAATGTCAAAAACAGTGAGGAAGGAAAAGGACATGGAAGAAAAAGTGAATATCCTGCCACAATCACCAAAGAGCCATGAAGTTTTTCATAGCTAATGGATGAAGAAAATAAATCGCATATATTTCAGTGCTAGTAAAAAGATGGAAAAGTCACCGAAAATTTCCTATGAGATTGTTAGGCGACAAAGAGGTTCATCCAATGTTTGTTAGAGGCCAAATGCAAAACGAAGAAGCACTTACTGTCAATGGCATCAGAGCAAGAAGACCAACAATGGTCGTTTTCAGCAACATTGGCAATTAGAAACGAAGATGAAGGTTCGAAGATGTTGTAAGTGTAAGAATAGACGGAATAGAAATCGTCGTCGGCAATAGCTTTAAGCGAACTGGAAAGCACAGAAAATGGCATGAAACAAAGACCTTATGAAAAAAAGAAAAGAAAAAAGGAGGCGACAACGAGAGGCATGAATATTTGGCAACATAACATATTTTCCTAACATTGGAAAGCGTAAGAGAGGCACATTCAGTGTGGGAGACTCTTCATCTTTATTCTATTCTTACTGGGCAAGAAGTTTTCTTTTAGCCAAAATACTGAGGAGAGCATAAGAGAGGCTATTGTTTGTAAGATTAGGGGTCTAGGGTGGATTATCATGTTAAATATTTGGGTATAACAGTGACTCTGGAGTCGTCCAAGAAACTTTCTTTTCTTTTTCTGAAGGATAAATTGTGGAAAAACCTCTTTAAGTGGAAGCATAAATTTTTCTCAACTGGCGAAAAGGAAGTGTTAATAAAATCTGTCCTCTAAGCTCTTCCTACTTACTATATGACCTGTTTTAAGCTTCATGTTTCTCTAATTCAGGATTGTCATAGGATTATCTCACGGTTTTGGTGGGGTGATGATGATTATAGGCGGCACATCCATTGGATCTTGTGGTCGAAAGCTTGTCTCCCTTAAGCCAAAGGGGGTCTTGGTTTCAGAGATTTAAGTTTGTTTATGTTAGGTATCCAACTCCCAACCTGCAAGATAAACAACCTCCCAAAACCACAGGATTATAATAACCAAGAAAGCTTATATTAATAACCCAAAACAGAGTATTAGTTCGATTACAATACTGAGAGATAAGTAAATAAGCTAATGCCAAAATAAGAACAAGGTAACAAGAAGCTCCCCGCCAATTCGAGATGGTAGTGGTCTCTCCTAACTTGCTCGTCAAGCTCTCTAGAAACTGCACAAATTGGCCCCTTCAAAGGATGGCCCTATTTCAATACTTCTTCCCTGGTACGACATAACCGTTCTTACTACTCCTGCTCCCCTACTCCTCTTCCTGCTCCACTAACTGATCGTCTTTCGTGTCTGTTGCCTGTTTTGCCTCTTCTTTCGTAGGTTCGAAAGCTAGGTGGTCCCTTCTCTATTTCATTCCCCTCTTCCACTATCTTCATACCTTTCCTTGCATAAGTATGCACAATAGGGGGCCTTACAGTTTAATCAGTCTTTATTAGCAGAACAGGGTTGGATGTTAATTTCTAATCCTGATTTGCTTGTTGCTCATGTGTTTAAGGCAAAATATTTTCACTCTTACTCTTTTTGGGAGGCAAAGGCGAAGGGGCAGCCTCTTTCACTAGGAAGAGTATTCTCTAGGGACGTGACTTGCTTCAAAAAGGGGTTCGTTGGTGTTAATGCTAAAGATGAGAGAATCAATGTAAGGTTATGTGAAAAGACGATAAATGGTACTATAATTAAAAGAATAATAAAACCATCTAATATTAAACTCTAACACTCCCCCACATGTTGGAGCATATATGTTAATCATGCCCAACTTGTTTGAGAGATAATCTATTCGTGCTCCATTCAATGCTTTTGTGAAGATATCGCCTAACTGTTCTCTCGTCTTCACATATCCAATGGAAACCATACCTTGTTGCATCTTTTCTCGTATAAAATGACATTCTACCTCAATGTGTTTAGTCCGCTCATGGAAAACTGGATTATATGCAATATGAATGGCTGCTTGGTTATCGCACAATAACTTTGTCGGTGTCATGATATCAAATCCCAACTCAACTAGAAGTTGGCATAACCAAACTAATTTACACACAGCTTGCGCCATTGCTCTATAGTCAAATTTAGTGCTTGAACGTGACACTACGTTATGTTCCTTACCCTTCCAAGAAACTAAATTGCCACCCACAAACACACAATACCCTTAAGTGAATTTGATCTTCTTTAGACCCTGCCAATCAACATTTAAGAAACCTTCAATGTTAGTATGACCATTATCTTTCTACAGTAAACTTTGATGAGGAGAAGCCTTCAAATAACCCAAAATCTATTCTAACGCAACCCAATAGTCAACCATAGGCCACAACATATACTGGCTCACAACACTCACTGAATATGCTATATCTGGTCTAGTCAAAGTAAGGTAATTCAATTTTCCTACTAATCTTCTGTATCGTTCTGGATCTTCCAACAATTCTCCTTTTTTCATGAGTTGTGAATTAGGCATCATTGAGGTACTACATGGCTTAGCCCCTAATTTCCATGTTTCAGTCAACAGATCAAATACATATTTTTTCTATGATAACTGAATTCCCTTCTTGCTTCTTATAACCTCAATCCCTAGAAAACATTTTAACATACCCAAGTCTTTTATATGTAATTGGCTATGAAGAAAGGTCTTGAGTGATTGAATACCCACTGCATCATCACCTGTAATCACAATGTCATCAACATACACAATCAACAAAATGACCCCATTCTCAGATCCTTTAAATAAGGTGATAAGGTGAGCACGCTGACGTTTACCTTTACGAAGAGCAATAGGAAGATCATCGCTTATTCCTGGATCTATTGTCGAACAGACATCTGGTAATGGACATGAATCTGTAATGGATGGAACGATGGCGTGTTGCCTTCGAGTATAAACATGAGTTATAGGTGGGTGAACAGAGGTAGGAACAGATAAAATTAGATTAGTAGGGAGCTCACTCAAGGCCACAACTGTATAGATAAGAAAATTGTTATCATCCTGAGTTGACACTCCCCCTAACTCGTACTCGATTGAGAAGAAAGAACGACAAATGTTCAAAGAAGGTGACATCAGGAAAGACATAATATTTATCAAGATTGGCACAATAACACCGATACCCTTTCTAAACTCAAGAATACCCAAGGAAAACACATTTTAGAGATTTTGGATCAAGTTTACTCAAGTTGGAACAAACATCCCGAACATAGCATGTGCACCTTAATATTTTTTGTCTTTATTGGGGACACAAAACACTAAACGGTATCTAACCCTTAAGAACAGAAGATGGCATAAGATTTATGAGGCAACATGTCGTCGAAACAGCATCAGCCCAGAAGGGTTTAGGAACAAGCATCTGAAACAGTAAGGCCCTAGCTGTTTTTAGAAGATGGGAATTCTTACGCTTTGCTACTCCATTTTGGGATGGAGTATCAACACATGGAGACTGATGAAGAATGCCATGTGAATCAAGATAAAATCCGAGAGCACAAGAAAAATATTCTTTAGCATTATCACTATGTAAGATTTTTAGGCAACAACCAAATTGTGTTCAAATCTCGGCATGATAATTACAAAAATGAGAAAGTAATTCAGAACGATGTTTTATTAAATATAACCACATTACAAGAGAATAGTCATCAACAAAGGAGACAAAATACCGAAAACCTAACTTGGACTCTATAGAACAAGGACCACAAACATCGAAATGCACTAATTCAAATGGAGCACTAGCTTAGTTGTTGACTTAAGGGTACAAACTCAAACGATGAAAATTTAGCAAACTAACACGACTCACAATCTAAAGAAGATAAATGCTGAAACTGAGGACGCAGACTATTCAATGCAGAGATAGATGGATGACCCATACGACAATGTTCTTCTAAAGGAGAAGGCACACTAGAGCAGGTGATGGCGGTCAGTTCAGGTGGCTCAAAAATGTAAAGACTTTCAAATTCACACCCTTTACCAATAATATTATTCGTCGTAAGATCCGACACAAACAATAGCCATGAAAGGACACAAAACAATGAGGATCACGAGTGAGTTTGCTAATAGAAATCAAATTAAAAGAGAACTGTGGCAAACTCAAAATAGATGACAGAGAGATTGAGTTAGTAAGATTAAAGATGCCTGAACCTAAAACTTGACTAATGGTTCCATCATCTATAGTAACAGCAGGTGAAGATGGGATGAGAAAAATTTAGAGAATAGACTAAGATTACTTGTCATGTGGTCTGTAGCACCGAAGTAAATGACCCATTTTGTGGTCAACGATGGCAGTAATGGGGGTAGACGATGCTGTCAATGACTCTTGATATTGCTGAAATTTAGCAAACTGTTTTCCAAAAACTGTAATAGACTTCTCTGAATTTCCATTAGTAGAAACAATATTTCCAACTGGAGCTCTTTGACCCCTATTCAGCAACTTATGACACTATCGTCTCGTATGACTAGGCTTATGACAGTAATAACAAACCACATTCGAATTCGACCGATGAGTACTGGAGTATCCATAAGAGTAGTTTGTTCCAGCCCCATTATTCGATCCAACTCCCTTATTGCTCCTATGATCACTGGTATGTCCAACAAAGGTACTATTAGAGTCAGATAACAAAACCACTCGTGGCTTCTATATACAAAGAATATGAGTATAAGGCCCCTCCTATGATGATACATCAGAACATGAGAAAACTTGATCTCTAGCCATGCCATAATTTGAGGAAAGACCAACTAAGAAACTCATCATAAACATTTGTTCTCATTGAGCAAGCTGCATTTTAGGATCAGTACAAATGGGCATCAAAGTATTAAATTTTGCAAATGTTTTCTTCACTTCCATAAAGTAAGTGCTAACCAATTTCTCACCTTGATTAGGTTGGAACAGCGTCTTGCATATATTAAGCACTCTATTGATATTCACTTGGCCTGGATACAGAAACTCCAGATACTCAAGGATCTTTTTGACTGAGTCACAATGATTAACAACTCAACAATGTCGCTTTCAATCGAGTTCTTGATTTGAAGGAACATAAATTCTATTGGGGTGAGGCAATTCTTACTGCAACATATTTGATCAATCGAATGCACTCTCGTGTTCTTAATTTCTCTACCCCTCGTCAAATCTTTCTTCACTCTCTTCCCCATCTTAGAGTTTTGTCCATTGGCGTGCCTCCCAAAGTTTTTGGTTGCACAACCTTCGTTCACATCCATTCCCAAAATCGTAGTAAATTGGATCCTAGAGCACATAAATGTATATTTCTAGGATACTCACCCAATCAAAAAGGCTACAAATGTTATTCTCCTACCTCGCAACGAGTATATGTCTCGATGGATGTAACCTTCTTTGAGCATCTTCCATTTTACTCCAAAACTGATTGTCAGGGGGAGCAAGTACGTGACAATCAGCTTTGGACCACCTTACTTGAAATCGAGCATGTGTCATCAACCTTAGTTCCAATCCAAGAAGAAATTGTTCCCCAAATGTCCATTCCTCAAATCACTCCAATTCAAGAATAATTTGTTCCCCAAATATCTATTCCTCAAATCCAAGAAGCGAATGTTCCTCAAATATCCATTCCAAATGCCACTCAACTTGCTAATGAAAATTTCATCACCTATACAAGGAGAAACACACAGATTGAGCAGATATGTCCAAGAACAAAGCGACTCTCCCAAGAGTCTGCACCGGTTCTAAATTCCTCTGAAAAATCAGTAAGTGAGTGTGCAAGTGAGATAGATAAGATTTCGATTCCTCATGTTGAAGATTTAGACTTACCAATTGCAGTAAGGAAAGGGATCAGGAGTTATACCAAGAACCCTATTGCAAACTATGTGTCATATGATGGTTTATCTGAGTCTCATCGAACTTTTGTTTCTATTATTGATAATATTCAAGCTTCAGCTAACATCCACGAAGCTCTAAAACATCCCAGTAGGAGAAAAGTAGTACAGGATGAGATTGATGCACTTGAGAAAAATGGCACGTGTAAAGTGACACATTTACCTAGTGGGAAACGAACTGTGGGATGCAAGTGGATTTTTACAGTGAAGTATAAAGCTGATGGAAACATTGAAAGATTAAAGGCTAGACTTGTTGCTAAGGGATTTACTCAGTTTTATGGAATTGACTATCAAGAAACTTTTGCTCCAGTAGCTAAACTCAATACTATAAGGATAATCTTAACTCTAGCAGCTAACCTTGATTGGAGTCTTCAACAATTAGACATAAAAAATGCTTTTTTGAATGGTGATTTGGAAGAAAAAATATATATGGATATGCCTTCTGGATGTGAAGACAACATTGATCCTAGAAAGGTGTGCAAACTTAAGAAGTCCCTATTAGACCACCAATCATACACACATATGCTAGAAGGCCCAGAATTGTGCAGGCCGTTAAGGGCAAGTGTGGGTCGTTTTGGTCCTTGTCGTGAAGGGTATTTAAAGAATGTAGGGTTGTTGGGCAAGGCAGGAAAAGTCTAGAGAGTAAAAGCCGAGAAGGAGAGAACCGGTGCTCTTGAATTCACTGGGAGTCTATCGTTCTCTCTTATTATCGTGTTATTTTGTTGTTTATGTTCTTAGTGTTGTTATCGTTGTAACTCTCTGGATCATACTCTGTTTTGAGGTGTTTTTATCAATATTATCAATAGTATTTCCTTGTTGGTATCTGGTGTTGCGCTCTCTACAAGTTTTAAAACCGTATAAGTATGCACACGCTCAAAAATCTAAGATAGAGACGATGATCGAAGAAATGCTGCAGTCTGGAATAATAAGGCCATGTCATAGCCCATTTTCGAGTCCAATATTATTGGTCTAGAAGAAGGACGGGGGTCAAAGGTTCTGCATGGATTATAGGGCTCTGAACAGAGAAACTATTCCGAGGACCTGCGTACTCCTAGAGCAATTTAAAACAATCTTTGAGCTACCCCCAGGATTACCTCCCAAGCGAGTAATAGATCACTAAATCAATTTGAAGGATGAGAAAGTGACAGTGCAAGTAAGACCGTTGTATGCACATGCCCAAAAATCTGAGATAGAGAAGATGATAGAAGAAATGCTGCAGTCTGGAATAATAAGGCCATGTCATAGCCCATTTTCGAGTCCAGTATTATTGGTCCGGAAGAAGGACGGGGTTGGAGGTTTGCATGGATTACAGGGCTCTGAATAGAGAAACTATTCCGAGCAAGTTTGCGATCCCAGTGATCAAAGAACTCCAAGACGAGCTGCACGGATCCAAAGCACGGAGTTAGACCTAAAATCGGAATATCACCAGATCAGAATGAAAGAAGAAGATGCGAGTTAGACAGCTTTTCGTACACATCAAGGTCAGTATGAGTTCCTAGTCATGCCTTTCGACTTGACAAATGCACAAGCCACTTTCCAAAGTTTAATGAATCAGGTCTTCCGATACTATTTACGTAAGTTTGTATTAGTCTTTTTTTATGACATATTAGTCTATAGGCCAAACTTGGAAACACGTGAACAACACCTATGGGCGGTGTTAAGTACCCTGAAAGAACACTCCTTTTTTGCCAATCGAAAAAAATGTGTTTTCGCACAACCCAGATGTGAATATCTTAGGCATTGGGTATCGGCTGAAGGAGTCGAAGCAAACCCGAAGAAGATTAGAGCCATGCTGTAGTGCCCATCACCAAAAACCATCAAGGAATTGGGGGGGGTTCTTGGGGTTGACGAGTCGCTATTGGAGGTTTGTGGAAAATTATGGATCACTAGCGGCACCCCTGACTGATCTTCTGAAGAAAGATGCATTCCAGTGGAATGAGGACACTAGCAAGGCCTTTGAGAGCTTAAAAAAAGTGATGGTCACGTTACCCGTCTTGGCTCTACCCGATTTTGCCATTCTATTTGTCGTTGAAACTGACGCATCGGGCATTGGATTGGGTGCAGTCTTGTAGCAAAACAAAGGGCCGATTGCCTTCTTTAACCAACGGTTGTCGAATGTGGCTAAAAGCAAATCGATTTATGAAAGAGAACTGATGACTATAGTCCTGGCGATGCAAAGGTGGAGACATTACCTACTAGGAAGGAAGTTTCTTATTAGAACAGACCAACGGGCACTTCGCTACCTCACTGCACAAACTGAGATCCAACCTGAGTTTCAACGATGGGTAACCAAACTGTTGGAATATGACTTAGTTATCGAATACAATCCGAGGCTGGAAAATAAAGCTGCATATGCCTTATCTCGGATCCCTCAGATGACCGAATTAGCCACTTTATCAGTGCCTAGCTTAATTGATGTGAATCAAATTGACGAAGAGGTTCATCATGATGAGCAATTGCAAACCATTATTGAAGCTGTCAAAGTAGATCCAGCTAGCCATCCGAAATTTGAACTTCGCCATGATAAACTGTTGTACAAGGGTGGTATCAGCTACATCCCCTCTGATTCCCATGATTTTGCACACGTACCATGACTCAGTATTGGGAGGCCATTCGGGTTTTCTTAGAACCTATAAACGCTTGACGAGAGAATTGTTTTGGAAAGGCATAAAGGCGGATGTACAGAAATATGTTGCTGAGTGTGAAGTCTGCCAAAGAAACAAAATCAAAGCCAGCACTCCTGCTGGGTTATTGCAACCTTTGTAAATACTTGACCAAATCTAGGAAGACATATCAATGGACTTTATAGAAGGACTACCCAAATCTCATGGGAAAAATTCCATTCTGGTGGTGGTGGATAGGCTCAGTAAGTATGCTCATTTTATTTCTTTGAGTGACTCGTATACTACTAAAAAAGTGGCGACTATTTTCATCCAAGAGGTGGTTAGATTACATGGATTTCCAAGGACAATTGTTTCGAATCGGGATAAAATTTTTATTAGTCCTTTTTTTATTGAATTATTTAAGAGTCAGGGCACGTGATTAAAAAGAAGCACTGCGTTTCATCCTCAAACTGATGGACAAATCGAGCGCGTTAACAATTGTCTCAAGGTTTATTTGAGATGTTTTTGTAGCGAGCACCGAAAGCAGTGGAACAAGTGGATGGCGTGGACGGAGTATTGGGACAACACCAACTACCATATATCTATTAATACCGCACCGTTTCAGGCAGTTTATGGAAAACCCCCACCTCCGATTATCTCATATGGAGAACATAAGACTTCAAACGATGCAGTGGAATGTCAATTGACAGAGAGGGATTTGGCTTTAGCAGCTCTTAAGGAACATTTACAATTGGCTCAGGAACGAATGAAACGCTATGCAGATCAGAATCGACGAGAAATCGCTTACACCGAAGAAGAGATGGTGTATCTGAAATTGAGATCATACAGACAACGTTCCCTCACACGACATCGTTGTGAGAAATTAGCTCCAAAATTTTTTTAGCCCTATCGAATTACTGAATGCATTGGCAACGTTGCTTATCGCTTGTCTTTACCGCCCAATTCATTGATTCACGATGTGTTTCATGCTTCACAGCTTAAGAAATGTGTAGGCACAAAACATCATGTGCAACAGGGCCCTACAATCATTTCTGAAGATTTTGAATGGGTAGCATCCCTCGAGGAAGTCCTCGGGTTACGATGGAATAAGAATATGGGTTATGAGGAATGGTTGGTCAAGTGGGAAGGACAACAATCTAACGAAGCCACATGGGAGGAAGTGGACTACATGAAGCAACAATTCCCAGATTTCCACCTTGAGGACAAGGTGTATCTGACCCTGGCGGGTAATGTTAGTCCCCCAATCATACACACATATGCTAGTAGGCACAGGATTACGAAGAAAAAAGAAAATAGAAATCCACCAAAGTTGCTGACGTATGCCAGGAAGGGTAAAAAAGTATTTGAACAGGGGCAGGGGTCAGGAAGTGGAGCAAGCCGTTAAGAGCGAGTGCAGGTCATTTTGGTCCCTGTCATGAAGGGTATTTAAAGAATGTAGGCTTGCTGGACAAGGCAGGAAAAGTATAGAGAGTAGAAGCAGGGAAGGAGAGAACCGGTGCTCTTGAATTCATCAGGAGTCTATCGTTCTATCTTATTATTGTGTTTATGTTCTTAGTGTTGTTATCGTTGTAACTCTCTGGATCATACTCTGTTTTGAGGTGTTTTTATCAATATTACAGTAGTATTTCCTTGTTGGTATCTGGTGTTTACGGTCTCTGCAGGTTTTGAGGCTAGATACCTAACAGTCTCTTTATGGACTAAACCAGTCTCCTCGTGCATGGTTTGGTAAATTTGCAACATCTGTTATCAGTCTTGGATATTCCCAATATCATTCGGATCATACTTTATTTGTGAAAAGAAAACCAAAATCACTAATCTCTCTTAATAGTATACGTTGATGATATCATTCTGTCAGGAAATGACGAATCAGAATTACAGACATTGAAAAATCACTTGGCTCAAAAATTTGAGGTCAAAGATCTACGAAATCTCAAATATTTCTTAGGTATGGAGGTTGCTCGGTCTCATAAAGGCATAGTCGTATCACAAAGGAAATATGTACTAGATCTTCTCAAAGAAACTGACATGCTTGGGTGCAAACCTGTAGAGTCTTCTATGGACTCACAGAAGAAACTTGGATTCAATCATTAAAGCACGCCGATCAACAAAGGAAGATACCAGCGCCTTGTAGGACATTTCATTTATCTTTCTCATACACGTCCTGATATTGGTTTTGCTGGCAGCATGGTCAGTCAATTTATGCACAATCCTAATGAAGAACATATGGAAGTTATTGTTAGGCCTCCAATATTACAAACTTACCAAAGAAGGGGGTAAAGTCCGAAGGAACCTTCAGTTTTACAAACTTATCAGAGGAGGGGTAAAAGGGTCATTGCAGAGGGTAGTTAGTTGTCCTTGCTGTCCTGGGTAGTGGAAGCGTGAGCAAATGAGGTAGTTATAGGGAGAAGCTTTTTGGGTGAGAGGGGGGATATCTTTTGTGTAGGCTGAGAGCTCAGGAAGAGGATAGCAGCTCATCTTTAATCTTGCTGGTAGGTTATCTTGATCTTTTGATTCTTCTTGTAACTTGAAAGCAGATTGTGAATATATAACCTCCATGGGGATAATCTCGCTGTTCGTCGGTCTTTTAAATGGTATGGTAGTCGTTCTGGTGGTTGACGAAGAATTTGTCACTGCCGGGCTAGGAACGAGAGTAACCGTTTTTAGGTTTGAGCTTACCGTACCTCCCGTACCTGATGTCAATGTTCCTGTACCAGATTTCCCCCCTGTCGATGTTCCACCCCCTTTCCGTTGAGCGTGAAACGCAAGGTCATCTTCGATCACTTGTGCCATCCATTTTTTTTCCTGAATTCCCACAGG
>JBBMKA010009968.1:0-35891 GCA_037833695.1 Sechiopsis laciniata
AAATGAATTATTTTAGAAATTGTGCTGCAAATATAATACAACAGATAGAATGTGCTGCTGATGGTAAATTCTCTAATATAAATCATCTTTAAAATTGACAAACAAACATCCCCTTATTGATTTGAATAACTTGCATCAATAATCCATCCCTCCCTTTAAAAATAATTGGTTTTAATTGTGAAATAATTTTATTTTGAGTCTCTTCTAATTATATTTTTTGTAATTTATTTAAGGAAAAAATGCACAAATTACTTTTAAAGTATGATATTTACAACCAATAATCATCTAAACTTTTAATTTGAACGATCACATTCTCTAAAATTTGACAAAGTGTTAAATTTCAACTAGAGAATTGATACATTTGCCACATGTTAACTTGTTTCGACCCAAGCATGGCCACGCATTTGCAAAGTTGGGCTTATGGGTCTTAAGCTCATGTATTGGGCTTTTAACTAGTGAGAATTTGAATGTTTAGATAGGACTGAGATCAATATTTGAATGTTTGGCATACTTCTCCTTTTTGTTATGTTACAAATATCAGAGATGAAAATCTATTAAAGGGCCGAAAAAGATGGAGTCATATAATAAAACCAATGAGAATTTTGGGGTAGATCACAATGTTAAGTTTCAATGTACTACTCAATATAATAGTTGTTAAAAATGCTTTGTATGGACTCCCTCAAGCATACTAGTGGAGATGTCCACAGATGAGGTGAAGTCGAGAAATGACTTCTTCGTCTCTGTTTCCACCACCAAAACTAATTTCATTCTCGCAAAATCGGCCATTTTTTTATGGAGATCGATGCAGGAATTTCTTATGGAGAATTTGTTCGATTCAATGTTTGTTTCAATTTTTATATTTTTTTGGATAATAATTTCAAATAATTATTTTTTCTTATAAAATATTTATCAAATTTCAACAACATCCTTAATGATTAAAGAAAGATATTCATTTGAATATATAATTGAATCAATAAATATTTTGTAGCTATATATATATACTAGGTGGGATCCACTCCTCGTATTCACCCCCATTTAGCTCGTGAGAAAATTTATTTTCTTGTTCCCCGTCTAAACATGGATTTTTTGTCCGTTAGATTATGGCCCTTGCAGGCAAATTTTTCTTAGACTAATGGTAAAATATGTCTCAATTCTCTAAAGGGAAAGCGTTCGAGTTTAGAGATGTCCAAGCCCCATGGGGACCGTCTCAGAGCACTGTAATGAATCCTCGTTTATGAAAATTTGGGGAATGAGGAGTGAGCAACGCAAAATAAACTAGCAAGATATTCTCCATCCCTATTTTTCTCATCCTAGTCCCGTTTTTTATATCAATTTAATATTCAATTGCAATTTTTTTAGTTCAAATGTATATTTTATTTAATTGAAAATTAATATATATTTTTCATGAAATATTAACTACTTTAAAATATATTAAAAAAAAAATTTATAAAAAGAGAAAACAAAAACCAACAATAACTCAAAGACATAAATGTACATCTAATGACCATGAGCTCTTAAGTTTGAGTCAAAGAGAAAATTTCTCTATGATGCTTTGAGTAAAATCATTTCGCTAAAATAGATTAACATCAAACAAAACCAACCGCACCACCGATCTATTCAGTATTTTGTCATCATTTTAAAATATAAATGAACAAATTGAAATTAAATTTACTATTAGAGCCCAATACTTGACACTTTTTTGAATGCGGATGATATGAAATTTTGCCCAATTTTTAAAAACGTAGGAACATTTGTACACCCTTTTACCGTTTCTATCATTTGAATTGACTTACATTCGTGATGAAGATTTTTCCCATCTTACTCTTATTTTTTCTTTTCTTTTCTTTTTGTGGATATCAAATTGGGAAAGTTTAGTTGCTTTTAGTTGGTGCGAATGTACAAGATCCTTCAAGAACAATAGTTTCCCTAATCTTGTAGCTGTTTGGTCCGTTTCTTATTTTTGTAAGAAGCAAGAAACAAAAATAGTTATCCAAATGTTGCTATGCAAATGGAGACACAAGAGCAGGTAAACTATCTCTTTCACATCGTTTTTGAACTTGATGATAATAACAAAATGTTTTGAATATGAGATATTCATGTGGGTTATGTTATCCATCAAGCTGGTGGCTTAATCCCCTTTGCGGGAGAAGGGAATTATGTTGTGGCAAGCAGGAGGTTGTGCTATTTTATGAAGTCTTTGGGAATATAGAAACAATAGAATCTTTTGAGGGTTGGAGAGATTTTCCGACCATATTTGGTCTTTTATTAGATTCTATGTTTCTCTCTGAGCTTCAATGACGATACCATTTTGTAACGACGATATTTGGTCTTTTATTAGATTCTATGTTTCTCTTTGAGCTTCGATGACGATACCATTTTGTAATTACACTTTAGGTCTTATTTTGTTGGATTGGAGGTCCTTTTCGTAGGTCTCCTTTTGTGGGCTCTCTTTTTGTTTGCCTTGTATTCATTCATTTAATCTTAATGAATGTTCAGTTGTTAATTAATAAAAAATGATCAAGTTTATTCAATTAGATAAACTCCACTGCACATTGTAGCCGTGTGTCAATGTGTTAAAGAGTAGATAACACAACATAGTTACACTTCCGACAATTTGTGGCTAATGAACGAGTTATCGCATAATTTGGATTGATATGTGAAAACTTTGTGTTCTGTATTGGTTGAGTTTTTTCATTCTGAATTTAATAAGCAGGTGCCCAGTTTTGGGATGAGAAAATGGCAAGTAACCTTACTTAAGGACGAATAGATGGTACTTCCATTGACGGGTGATCATGTTAAATAGTTTCCTGAGCTTTTTAAGGCTTCAAAAGGTTAGATCTACAAAATATTGAAAGATATGAGACATTTCTTAGCAATGCTTTCTGATTTTAGCGAATATAGAGTGGCTCAATTTTATGATTGAAACATCCATCATGGGTTGACTTAGCGGTGAAAGAGGGTCTGAAAGATGTAAGAGTATTATGAATTCAATCTATAGTGATTACTTGCCTAATAATTTCTTACGTGTTTCTTTGACATTCAAATTTTGAATAAATGAGTGATATTTTACTTTTTTACGAGCCTCTGATTTGCCTGGCTGCGTTTCTGAAATGATATTTCACTTGGACTGGACTCTTGCTGTGTACATGTGTGTCTTGTTTGTTTCAGAATCAACATTTCTTTGCTTGTGAAAATAAGGTCATCCGCTCAATCATTTATCCAATGATGATCTTACGGCAATATGTTTGTTTGGAGGTATCAGGTTTGAAACCTACAAATGAACTTAATTATAAAATCCCTCGTTGTCTTCCAAGTATGAGTCTTGAGATGGGTACAGGTGCCCCGAATATGTAGGGAGCGAAACTTTGATTCTCGGTTATAAAAAAAGAAGAAGTATAATTCATTCACTTTCTTTTAGCCATTGGCTTAGACCATTACTAAGATCTATCAAACTGATGAAGCCCATGATCCATTGTCCAAATGCTCCAAGCGCAGAAGAAAGACATTTAAGTTTTAACCTCTCGTTGCAGTATGAGCGTGTTTGACTAGAAGTCATTGGATTTAATAGTGGATTTGTTATCTAGGGTACACCAAATCCTTTTAGATGGTTGGCTTTTAAAACAATAGTTTTTTTTTTTTTTTTAAATGCTGACCATCCATGGATTAGGTGGGCAATGGATTAGGTGCAAATCTTTGAATTAGTTGGCCTAAAATTTAGACATGTTGAATGAGCTATATGTATCTGAGAATGCAGCTAAAGTGGCTACTACATATTGAACTTTCTTTAAAGAACTGGGTCTCTCAATGCATGATGAAGAATAGAATCATATTCTGCTCTGCAATCGGCTTGGCCCTCTTAGCTGTTATTCTCTTGGCCTTGCTTTCCCCAGTATCCCACCGAAAGCAGTCCAAGCAAGCGAAAAAACCGCCATGGGCGGACCTGTCCCTCTACATTCAACAGCCACATTCTAAAGCAAATGCCAGATCTAACAACATGCAGCCTGTACAACCAGATTCTGGAGTTTTTGTCTTTCGACGAGCGCTCACTGAGGGGCCCGAGAACACGTCTCAGATCGTCGGAAAGGCTCAAGGTTTCATCATTCCTAACGAGCAGTTTGCTCGTTCGTCGTTCAATATCATCTATCTCAGTTTCGACACGCCGGAGTATTCAGGCAGCTTGAGTGTCCATGCCAAACATATTGGGCATGAGAAAAAAGAAGAAATGGCAGTGGTTGGGGGGACAGGTTCTTTTGCTTTTGCCCAAGGGATAGCTGTTTTTTTACAGACAGAGAAGCAGGCATCTGTTGCTGATACATCTTATCATTTAAAGCTTCAACTTCAATTCCCCAAATGATAATGATAATGCAGAGTAGTCCCACATGCTTCTTTGTTTGATTATATTTAATAAAGCACAATTTTGTGTGCAACTGAGGAAGCATCCTCCTCATTCCAGTTGTATAAATTATTTGAGTAAAGTTATGAATTGGTGTACAAATAAAGTACTATGGAACTTGAGATGACATTGATCTTCCAACTTTTTCTTGTTACAAACTGTGTTATATTATGAAGTTAATGATTTTCCAGTGGCATTATAGTGTTTGAATTGTTACTTTGCAGCCATTTCCACTAGATCCAGGATAAGTTGCCCCTTTCATTTGTATCTTTTTTTATTTTTCATGTTTTTTCTCCTAGGTCTAGAGAACAATGGAATCATTTTTGTGCAGGCGATATTCCATGTGACAATAATAGAGATTTGCTGAAGCTGACTCAGACAATTACGAATATAAAAAAAAAATTAGCCTTTTCTTAATGCTCCTTTCCTGTTGCTGGCAAAAAGAGAGAAGATGACCGTACTTGCTATGGGCCGGTCAATCGACTCAGTCCAACTACGAGTTTTTTAACGGCAACAAATTAAATATTGTGGTTGGAACTATCATGTATGTAACCTTCAATTAAGCGGTTTAGTAAAATCCTTCCTTGCTTATTTAGGAAAATATTTTATTTCCATGTTTCAGTTTGTTTGGAAGATAACATGCTAAATTATTTCTAGAGGATTTTGCATGTATAACAAGAAAAGACAAACTATTTCCATCTATAGCACAAAATCAAAATTAATTCATTTGCAGCAGAAAATTCAAATTGAGTTCTATCACTGGCTGAGTTTTATTAGTGATATAATTCATTCAATGATAAATTCATTCTATCACTGCTCGAGTTTTCTTTCCATTATAGAAATCTAAATTAAGTTCTATCACTAGTTGAGTGATAAAAATCGATGTGTTATAGATGAATTATTTTAATAATTTTGCTGCAAATATAATATAAGAGATAAAATGTGCTGTTAATGGTAAATTCTCTTATTTTTATAAATGGATAGATCCATTTTAAGCTCTCATATAGTCGTGGGTTTTTTAACCAGTAGACAATATATACAAATACTTTTAAAGGTTGTTGATGAACAATATGCTTATGCCACTTTTTATTTATTTATTTATTATTGATTTCTTTTAGTAATATGCTTAAGCCACTTACATTTTAAAGGACTTGATTAATTTGGAATCTATAGTTATGGATGTGATTAAATTCACCAGCATAATTCATTCGTTATATTTACTTTAGCGTAATCGTGCAAAATTAAATGCGACTATTGTTAACTTATTTTTGGCAAAATCAACGAGGACATATCTCATGTGCTTATACCTAAAAATTATGAACTCAAATTTCCTATCCTTATTTTAACTAAAAAAACTAGATCAAAAGTGACAAAAAAGACAATAATATACAAAAAATAAAAATAAAAAATGTTTTTTTTTTCTTCAATTCTATTGGAGAAAGAGGATTCGAACCCATGACAAAGTTATTAGATGTATGTTGAGGTACTTTTGTCGTTGACAAAATAAAACATTAAGTTATAAACTATGGATTTGGTATAAAAATACTTTATTTTTTTGTTAATTCAACAATCATGAGAGCTAATAATTTAAATTTATAACCTAAGTCACCATGCGAGATGAGTTATGTTCTAATCGACAACATCCATATTATTTTAAAATTGTAATACTATCATTGACATTTATAAACATTTCAAAATCAAAAAGAGAAATCCATTAAAATGTTGGTATGACAATGATTTGAAATGAGATAATTATCACTGCTGATGGAACACTTTCGTGATTTTAACAAAACAACAAACATTAACTTTCCATTCTACTTTTTAAATATTTTACACTTCAAACATGATTTTAAAACCATATATTATTTATGAAACACAAAACCAAGTTCAAGATTTATTTATTTTCATTTCAATTTGTATTTATTTAAATAATTTAGCCAAACAAAAAAAAAACCCAAGCTTAGGGTTGATGGCTGGCTAATCCAAAGGAAACATCGATATGTTGAACTTTAGGCGAAGCAGTTGGCTACAGCAACGTGCATTGGTTGTTCAGAACAGAAGCATTTGTTTTCTAGAGAAAAAAATAAAGTTTTATTTTTTAATAAATTTTTATTCTTTATAAATAAAATAGAATATTTGCTTTTCTTAGAAGCTAAAAAAAGAAAAATACTTGAAAGATAAAAAAAAAAAGTGAATAAAAAAAACGAAGAGCCGGAGACCGAGGGTGGAAAGGGGTTAAAAGAAACGAAAAATGAGGTCCCCGAGATTCGGTGGGCTGCTGTATTTGGGACGCCTTACCCTTCACTTTCACTCCCACTCCACACTACTGTACTGTAAAACTCTGTACCGCACTTTCCCTTCCAGCTCTGTTTCTCTCAGATCTACCAACTCCGCCATTGTTGTTCCCTCTCCGAGCTTCCTTTCCTCACCTGTTTCCACTTCCTCAACACCAAATTCGAAAGCGACTTCTCAACTTCCTTGTCTTTTTTTTTTTTTTTTTACATTTCCTTCTTATCCTACTTACCTTCTCCCGAAACCCTAGATCTACCGCAATGCATCTCCTACCTCGCCGAGATTCCACTCCCGCGTCTATCAAATGGCACAACAAGGTATCTCCGTCGCTATAGGGATCGAAATTGGTTTCTGCTTTCGGTGTTTTGTGTTTGATTTTTCTTGTTTTTGTGTAGTTTGAGGAGAATTTGGAGCAGTGGCCGCATATGAATGAGCTTGTTCAGTGCTATTCTACTGATTGGGTTAAGGATGAGAATAAGTATGGGCATTATGAGAGTGTTGGTCCTGTCTCGTTTCAGAATCAGATATATGAAGGCCCCGATACTGACATTGAGACTGGTATTTACGACGTCTTTTGCTTTGCCCTTGTTGTTCCGTTTTGTTTTGGTTGAAGTTCTTGTTGTTTTGTAGTCTTCACTGCTTTCCCACTATTTCGTCAATAATTCTGATATTTAGGTCGAATGGTGGTTGATGTATGATAGTTTTCGTTAGACGAATTGTATCTTCGTTTGTTGTATTTTTCTGTCCGTTTGACTTCAGTCGGTGGCGCGTGTGTCAGACTGAGCGGATTGACGCATGCCCACCTGCCCGTACATACATGCGTAGTGCAAGGACGCTGAATGAAGCATGTACCCTTTTCCAATCTAGTTATGACGAATTCTATCTCCATGAATATTCTTGTTCGTACGCGTAGAACCTTTGTCTTTCAGTTGATAAAATTGGGGGCCGGTGATTTTTGAGGGTAGAAGAATGAATTAGGGATCTCGGTATTTGCGAGCTTGTCACCTATCCAAGTATGTGTTTACATCTACGATTTGACAATAAAATCTCATATTCTGATTAGCGAACAGGTTGCCTAGATCCTAATAATTGTAAACTAGCTAGTGCAGCGTGGCTCTCAAATTATGTATCTTCTAAAAGAAGGAATTGATATCAATGGATCATCCTGGCAAAGGAGAAACAACTTAGTAGGCTAGGTTGGGAAAACCCCGTCAAACACTACGAAAAGACTACCAAAGAAGAGCCTTCTAGTCATTGATTAGCATAAGAATACAATTTTCATTAACAATTTTGTGTGGTTGGAGCTCCCCAAAGTGGTTGTATGTTGTACATTTCCCAAATGAAGTTGACTTATTCTAAAAATCCTATGGTATTTTTCCTTCCAAGTATGCCACACAGTTGAACCACACAATTCCATAAAACCTTTAAAAGGGCTTTAGGGAACTAAGAGGGAATGAGTTAAATCCATGGTGATCACCTACTTAAGAATTACTTTTCTATAGATTTCCTTGACAACCAAATGTAGTATTGTATGACGGTTATCTAGTGAGATTAGTTGAGGTGCACGTAAGCTGTCTAGACAATCACGAATACAAAAAAACATTTGTGTCATTCCCTCAATAGCCTTTGAAAGCCAACAATCAACCTCAAGAGAGAAGCATAATGTAAGATCAATCTGAGAAAAGATGAAAGACCAAGCCTCCTGGATGAACGAACAATGAAAGAAGATGTGACATATTACACAAGCTGCTAATTGCAAATTGCTTGTCATTGAGATGATCTTGAAGTTTATTTGCGGAGATTCTGTCTCTGAACAATATTGGAGTATCCGAGTATGTTCCTTTTAAATAATGAGAAATTAGAGGTTTACTTGTTAAGTTGTAAGGATACATGTTTCCTTTCTCAATTCTCTTTAATTCGAGTTTCCTTGTTACCTTCTGGTCTTAAGATAATCTGTTCAACTTCTATTATTCTATGGTATTTCATGCTTTCTATTTAAACTCTTGTGACTTTTCAAAACAGTATACAATTGTCATTTAGTGATTCTGATTTATTCTTTGAGCTTTGTTCTTGTTTCTATATAACTATGCCAACCTATTTTGCAGAAATGCGTCTTACTTATGCTAGGCGCACAAAGGCTGATGATACTACAGAGGATGATGTACCTAGTACCTCTGGAAGGCCAGAATCTACAACATATGATCCATTATTATCTAATGTTCCTAAGGTTTGAGATGAACCTAACTTTATCCGATATTTTACTGCATGTTATATTTCCTAACTATTATCTTTCATGCTTACGAACACAACTCTATTATTTTTGCAGGAGTTTGGTCCTTCTCCTCTTCCAGCTTATGAGCCAGCTTTTGATTGGGAAAATGAAAGGTCAATGATATTTGGCCAGAGGATACCGGAAACTCCTGTAACACAGTATGTCAATAATAAAACTCGTGCAGAATTCTACCCTCTTTTTAGGCTAATCTACTATGTTTACAAGTCCAAACCACTATTTATATTTTGCTACTCCTGTAAATCATGTCAGTGGATTGAAGATTTCTGTTAAAGTTCTATCCTTATCTCTTCAAGCGGGGTTGTTTGGTAAGTTCAAAGTGGTTTATATATCTTCATGGGGTTCATGCATCCTCTTCTTTAATTTTTATTTGTTTCACTTCAGTTTATTTTATGATTTCTGACTTGGATATCTTTCTCTCTTCACCCTCCACTTTAAACCCCTTCCGAAGAGCCATTTTATGGTACCATATGCTTGTATAATAGGGAGAGGAGAGAAAAATTGTCTGAGGATTTCCATTTTCGCATTGCACCTAAAGAAATTCAGGATGTAAGCTACTTCCTTTGTTTTCTTCCCATCGAAATTTAATTTACGTCTCCCGTGGTTTTTGGTTAGTGAATGAAGAATATAATTTCTTTGTCCATTACTATTCTAGGCTAAAATATTATTTGAGCCGCGTGGAATTTTCTATTTGGAGGCTCCATCAGCATCAGTCTGTCTCTTTATTCAGTTGGAGAAACATGCTACAGAAGAAGGAGGGGTTACTGCTTCTGTGTATTCACGTAAAGAACCAGTATGTCTAAATATATGTGATGTCTCTCTCTTCTTGAGTAAACTTCTATAATTCTTCTTACTTTGAAACTACAACCAATAATGTAGTTGGGTTATTTCATGTCTTTTGTAGGTTAGAAAATCTAATTTTTGAGTTGCTTTCTATGGAGATATATATAGTTCTCTTTTGATATATTTTTTCAAATATTAGTTATGGTATTTAAACCCTACAGTTTCTTATTCTCGGTGGTGATTTAAACTCTCTTACAATTGTCCGATCTAAAATTAAATTAACTTTATTGAGAGAAATTTTTACTCTTTGTTCCTGTGAATGTTGAGCCATATTTGCTTAATATTTTTTGTGTAGTGCAAGACGGTTTTCTCCACAGTCCTAATTCTTTAAGAATTTGTTTCATCGTCTGAGCTAATACTCTTTAATTGTATAAATTCAACTTACAGGTGCATTTGAATGAAAGAGAAAAGCAAAAACTGCAGGTGTGGTCTCAAATCATGCCTTACAGAGAATCCTTTGCCTGGGCCATTGTTTCATTATTTGATAACAGCACTGGTGCAGCGTCTGCTGGATCTGCTTCTCCAAGTAGTCCACTTGCTCCCAACATAACTGGCTCTAGTCCCCATGAGGGTGTATTTGAGCCTAGCACAAAGGTCACTGTGGATGGTAAGCTGGGTTACTCTAGTGGAAGCTCTGTAGTTGTTGAAATATCCAACTTAAATAAGGTCAAGGAAAGCTACACGGAAGATGCACTTCAGGTGTGGTGCTTCAATCTATGTTAGACATCTAATCTTATTTTGTCCAAAATATATCGTATTGCACATCGCCATTTTCCTATAAGATTTCATGGTGCCCCTAAATGTGGTCGATGATGGTTACTTGTTCAAATGACAGGATCCCAAATACAAGGTTCATAAACCTGTAAAAGGCATTCTTAGACTGGAAATTGAAAAGCACCAGATTTCCCATGCTGACAATGAAAACATGTCAGAGAGTGGTAGTGTGATTAGTGACTCCGTTGATATGGTGGACCGTCAGATTGATTCTACATTTAAGAAGCTCCCAAATAATAGTTCTGATAGCCATCATCATAGTGGCAGCTCAAAGTTAAAATTTTCTGATGGGAAAGAAATTTCTGGTAATGGATCACATCCTCATGGAAATGCAGATTCTAATGCAGATGATGTAAGGATGAATCTCAATGTTGTTCTTTAAATTAATGTCTTATCACGTAGTAGTTCTTTGTCGGTAGAATCATAATATCTGTGTTTGATAGGTCTATTTATCATTTATTTTGAATTTCTACTTTCTTTGGAATCAAGATTTGCTAATGAAGTAGTTTTCTTATTGATAATATGACATGCTTGTAATCCGTTTCTAACATAAACATGATAACATAAATTTTTTAGGTCTTAGGATATAGCATGGAGAGAGGATACAAAATTTTCGATGATTAGTATATGGCTGAGGAATTGTTTGAAATGAGATTTTTTTTATAAGAAGGAATAAGATTCAGACTTGCTTTTAGGTGATATGTGACCGAGCACTTTGCTGGAATTTCTGTTTTCTGCCCAACATGGATTAGAGAGCCTTTATATAATATCCTTCCTTTCTTTTTTGGTCCATTGGACCAATGGCTGCATTAAGTTTTCGAGGAGTGAGATTATTTTGTAGAGAAAATCTTATCTTTTTTGGCAGATTACCAGAGGTTGATAACATTTTACTCAGACCATTCTTTTCTTATTTTCTCAATTAAAGTTTGGTATTTCTTTCAAAAAAAAAACATCGTACACATACCATGCTTCCCTTTTAACCAACTGCGAACGGTTCTTGTAAACTGTAATATTGGAGTGTTATTCCTTTTTGAAATTCCATTCATCATTATAGATTTTTTTTACTCAGACTAATTAATTGGTGGTAGATAGTTTTTAAATTCTATCTGATTTGTTCGATTGTTTTTGTTGGGTCAAGATGTTCTTATTTTCGTTTCTAGTAAATCTTGAAGGCTAATTTCATATGATTCTTGTTTTTTTAATCTTACAGAAGGATCTCAAGTAGGGGATTCTTTGTTAGAAGAATTTTAATTGATGAGTTGTTGCTGTATAAAGAAAAATCGTAGAATAAGTTCGAGATTTCAATTAGTATAATATAATAAAAATATTTTATACTTTTGGCCTTAATTTTTTATTTTGTGAGCTTGAGGAGAAGTTATACAGAATCAATTTCAATAAATAGATGTGGGAAAGCTAGGGAAAACAAGTGGTGATAATCATGATGGATGTCTCTTTATAAAAAAAAAGATAATCATGATGAATATCTCTGAATGATAAATGTTGTTTTTTGTTAAGAAATCTACGAATTTACACGGTTATTAAATCTGAAATTTATGCTATTGTTTCTATAAAATCTTCACCATTGCATAGCCCAAATGATCAAGAATAAATGTTGATCATACAGTTTGCTGGTTGCCTTTCAGTTCCACGCATTTGACTTCCGCGTTATGATGAGGAATGAGCCGTTCTTGCAGCTCTTTCACTGTCTTTATGTTTACCCCCTGACTGTTAGTTTGGGCCGCAAGAGGAACTTGTTTATTCGTGTAGAACTTAGAGAGGATGATAGTGACCCACGTAGACAGCCTCTGGAGGTAAATGTCTACGCATTTATAATGTCAATTATGTACGCGTATCAATTTCAACTCTTCTGATCAGTGATGAGCTTTGCATACATGGAAAGTAATCTGGATTTTGCATGCTTATATATATAATTTTATTGGGAGACTTGCTTAGGCTATGTATCCCGTGGAGCTGGGTGCATCTCTTCAGAAGTGGGCTCACACTCAAGTTGCCTTAGGTGCAAAAGTGGCTTTCTACCATGATGAGATTAAACTATCCCTTCCTGCTACTTGGACACCAAAGCATCACCTATTGTTCACTTTCTTCAATGTTGACATGCAAGCAAAACTAGAAGCTCCCAAGCCAGTAAGTTCTATTCTGCTACCCTTTGAATCATGGTTCTTATATGGCCGTTGGTAAATATGATGAAATCTGTTTGTTTCATTTTTTATTATCTCATCTTCTGTTGTCATATTCCAGGTGCCAATTGGATATGCATCACTCCCCTTATCAACTCATGCTCAGTATGTACACACTTAGGAAAAATCTTACTTATTAAAATCATCATATGTTGGCCTAGTATCAAGACTCAAGAGGGTCTCAAAGAACTAAGATGTTATGGGTTTAATCCGTAGTAGACACCTACCTAGGAATTAATTTCATACGAGTTTCTTTGATAGCCAAATGTAGGTTTAAAAAAAGATTTGTTTGATTTTAGGTTGGGGCTGGATATAGTTTTATACAGTTTCTTGATTGACACTTTTATGAAGTGCTCACACATTTTTAGAGATAGAGAGAGGCCGGGTGAGGAGGCTTGGGAGATTGTTAGGTTTAATGTCTTCTTGTGGGCATAAGTAACTAGACTTTTTTCTACTTTTGACCTTGGTTTTGTTCTTCTGGATTGGAGTCCTTTTTTTGTTGTTGGTTTTTGCACTCAAGCTTCTTTCGGACTTGTTTTTTGTATGCCTTATATTCTTTCATTTGTTCAATGAAAGTTCAGTTTCTTATAAAAAAAAGTGTACATGCATCTTTTCACATTTTGTTTATTTGGGTTTTAATTAATTCTATATTTTACGAAGACTTGATAGTTATTGGAAATAGGCTTTGAATGGTGTTATTGGATATTTAATGTCCTTGCTCCAGTATTGCGGTAAGCCTTCATTTATGCATCTCTTGGTGTTTGAAATCTCCAATCTTTATGGTTTAATTTAGGTTAAGGTCGGAAATATCTTTACCTATAATGAGAGAGCTTGTTCCACATTACCTTCAAGATACAAACAGGGTATGTTTTGGTTTCATTCACTGTTATGTTCTGGAACTCTCTGATTCCATAATTTGACCGTCTGATCTTCTTCTCGATCATCTTTTGTTTGTTTTCTACTGACCTACTATTCATGTTTTTCTGAATGTAAAGGAGAGGCCAGATTACTTGGAAGATGGGAAAAACATCTTTAAATTGCGCTTAAGACTCTGTTCCTCCCTGTATCCCATTAATGAACGAATCAGGGATTTTTTTCTGGAATATGATAGACACACTCTTCGAACAAGCGCTCCTTGGGGTTCTGAACTACTGGAGGTATTTTTTCATTCTTATAAAAATTCCACGACCCTATATCACACACCCAATGTGGTTTGTGAGAATATTTTCACATAATCATTTCATATCATTCCATTCAACAATAGTAGATAGCCATGAAGTTAACTAGATTGTTTACTTGTTTCAAGTCAACAGGGGATTAATATAACAGAATAATATCTTTGGTTGGTTCTGTGCATTACATGCAGGCTATCAACAGTTTGAAGAATGTTGATTCCACTGCATTGCTCCAATTCCTTCATCCTATTTTGAATATGTTGCTCCATCTCATTGGCAATGGGGGAGAAACCCTCCAGGTTCTTACATTTAATTTATTCTTTTCTCTTGGGGGCTTCCATATGATCTGGTTATTTTTTCGAAACCTAGATGATTTTGCTTGGAATTGTGATTATTTATCATTCCACGTTTCTTTTGGTGGTTTCAGTACAAGATGTTATCTAATTCAAGTTTGTCCTATGTATTTCAGGTTGCTGCATTCAGAGCAATGGTTAATATTGTTACTAGGTACCTTTTCTGGTTTTGTAGATTTTAAATTTATTTGGATCTAATTTATCAAGTCTCAAATTCCTGAATTTCTGTGATACCAAGTATGCAATTTCAGCCTATTTTCTTACCTTCCGGTTGTTAGAGATTATTTGTATATTTGTATATAGTTTATCTCTTTAATAGATGTAGGCCCATTAGGCCCGTCAGGCCCATTGTAACTCTTATATAAAGGCGTTGCCTTTCTTTGAATAAGATAACGACTCTTCAGTCTCGACAAATGTTTGAAGACAAGGCCTTCAAGCGTAGAATCTCATGCTCCGATACCATGTTGAATTATGTTAAATCACTAATCAATCCAAAAACTTAAACTTATTGGACAAGATAACTTTAATTATATTAACCAACAGTAACAAAATTCTTGTTAATAATTTTTTTGACACTTTATTTGCTTCACATTCTGTTGGTAAAAAGTTACAATTCTTATAGTTTATTTATTGTCTTTTGTTGTTACATTATGTGACACATTGCATAGGGTGCAGCAGGAATCGACTGAAGATGGTGAAAGAAATCACTTCCTTGTTAATTACGTTGATTATGCTTTTGATGACTTTGGAGGTCGTCAGCCACCTGTATATCCTGGTCTGTCTACTGTCTGGGGAAGCTTGGCTCGAAGCAAGGTGGTTTTGACTCTGTTGTTTTTTCAGTTAGCTATGGTTATGCCTTTATTTTTTTGGTTTCAATATCACCAGAGTCGTTATACATTTTATTTTGTACGTGAATCATGTGTTTGGCAGCCAAACCTTTTCATTGTTTAGCTCAACCTTGAAGACATTAATTGGTCATCGACGTTCATGATTTCTTTCAATTATTATTTCTTTCTGGGGTTTCATTTGGATCCCGTCCTATTTTTGGTTATCATTGAACCTTCTTACTCGTGTGTACTCTGTTTGATTTATGATTAATTTGTTATGTTCTTGATTACCATAAGGAACATAACACAGACAAGTATTTCCATACAAACCCTGTTGAGGTTATTCGGTTCGAACCTTTTCTAGTTAGGAAGAATGTTGTTTCGTTAGTTTTCCATTTATTGTAGGTGAAAAACATACTAAAAATTGCTGATTTTTTGTAGGCCAAAGGATATCGTGTTGGACCAGTGTATGATGATGTTTTGGCTATGGCCTGGTTTTTCCTTGAGCTTATTGTCAAATCAATGGCACTGGAGAAAACTCGGCTTTACTATCATAGTCTTCCATTAGGTGGGTTTTAAAGTTCTCATTCATTTTTTGTTCTGTGTTACGTCCAATTCTTTTGACCTATTGTATATGCTAAACATGTATTCATCTAGATGCATTACTCGTGTATGTGTGGGTGTTTTTCTTTCACCTAATATGTCTTTGTTTTGAAAGTGAGAGTATCATGAAAATATGTCTTCAAAATTTCCAGCATGTTAATTATCTCCAAACTCAAGTGTTCAAATTACTAGATTAATTCGACTTTGATTACTTAATTTATTCTTAAGCGGATAGGTTGATGCAAATTAGTTATATCAATCAACTGAATCTATCCACTAAAGTTAGGTGTAAGGTTAGTGTATGTATTTCTTCAATCACCTCCAATACCGCGAACAAATTTTCCTTCCAAATAATGGTCATACCACTTGAAGAACCAATAGGAATCTTACAATCTAATTGACTGGAGGTCGTCTTTGTAGGATGCCAGCTTTTCTTTGTTTGGTGGACTCTTTTTTGTATGCCCCTTTGTTGTGTTCTTCCCTTCTTTTCTCAATGAAAACTTGGTTTACTATATATATATGTATTCTTATTATCTTGCCCTATAATTTGATATTAAATTACTATTAGTCTATAAGCTTATGTATATTTATTTTTATGATTATCTTACCCAAAGTTTGCTATTTGGTTTGTTAGATTTCCAATTCAATGTGCACTAACCATATCATGTTTAGCATTTGGTTTCTGGAACTGGATGATAATCTTCTTCTTTTTTTCCTTCCTTTTAAGAAGTTGGTTTCAGCATTGTGCGTCCCTATTTTTGTACTTTGTGATAGCCTCTAATAATGAAATACCTTTTCTTATCGGTGGAGTTCTTTTACTTGTTTGTCATTGGTGAAATATAAGAACATTTGAGATTGTCTAGGGTTTTCTTCAAAACTGACGTTGTGTTAGGCAAGTAGAGTTTAAAATGATCAATGAGAGGTTTCTGTTTCATGTTAAAAAAAGAAACAGAGTTTGTATGGTTTGTCAATGATAGAATAGATATATTTCTGGCAGATTCTGATGAAGATATTCGTATGATTTTTTTTTCTTTTCCTATTTTTGTTACAGGGGAAGATATTCCTCCAATGCAATTGAAAGAAGGTGTATTTAGATGCATAATGCAGCTGTATGATTGCCTTATTACTGAAGTACATGAACGATGCAAGAAAGGATTGAGCTTGGCTAAACGTTTGAATAGCAGTTTAGCGTTCTTTTGTTATGATCTTTTGTCCATCATTGAACCTCGCCAAGTATTTGATTTGGTATACTTCTCAAGTATTTTTTGTACTGCTTGATTGGTCTATATTAAGTTAAGATTGTAGGCAAATGATAATTAGTGTAATTTTAAATCTGTATGTGAAGTTATCAATGAAATGTTTCCTTTCCCAAACAAATCTTTAGGTAAAGTTTGTGTTTTTTTTGTAAAAGAAATAAATCTAAATTTGACAAGGAAAACATTTGTGTACCATTTTTTAAAAATAATTTTAGAACTCGTTATAGGCACTGATGTAAAATATTGATAGTATTGTCCTTCTTTTTGTTGGTTTAATATGGTATTTCGTTGAAAAAAAAAAATTCTATTGATAGTAATCTAGAGTATTCCTCCCAATGCCTGACCTAGGAATGGGTGTGGTTACCCCAGGTATAGTAGAGCAAAGCCTCCCCGGTTTAGAAAAAAAAAAAAAAATCTAAAGTATTCCAATCATCTCATAAGGGTCTTGGAAATCATAAAATGCTTAGTGAGAGAGAATTGATGAGTTCAATCTATGATCTTTCACCTTATTTGATGTCTTATTAATCAATCTGTTTCAGGTATCCTTGTATCTGGACAAGTTTTCAGGTGTCTGCCAATCAGTTCTGCACGACTGCAAGCTTACATTTTTGCAGGTTATATGTGACCACGACCTCTTTGTGGAAATGCCTGGAAGAGACCCTTCTGATAGGTGCTTTTACCTTGACATATATTTTTTACGATGCTTATGTATCATTTTTCTGCCCTTGAAATAATAAGCACGTCCATTTCTGTACTGTTGAGTAAGGATCTTTCATACACTTGAATGAAATCTCTTAAATTATTTAAATTAAAGTTGAACGGGAAGCTGCATTGTATAAAATGCTGATTGTCTTTCTTCTACAGTTCTCCGTAAATTCCTCAAGATAGGCACTCATTTCAGTTTTCCATTTGATTCTACCTATTCAGATTAGGAAACTTAAGCAAAGATGTTCATACATATATGAGGTCAAGTTTAATCATTATGTTGAAAAAATTGGGAAATTTTTTAATGTGGCTTAGGGTTCGAATTTCTTTTAATGTATTTAGATTCTATCCATGTGGTTTATGAGTTGAATTTAGTGAAAAATATTAGCATGGCTATGAGCTTCTACCTCATTTAACGAAAAATGTCGAATGTGACGTCTTGGCTTTTCAAAGGCTTGTTTGCGTATTAACAACATTGAGCTTGGCAAACATGAGCAGTGCTCTAATGGGATCTTGTACGATTTAGTAAACATGAGGTTACAGGTTCGATCCCCCTTTCCCCAATGTATTGAATAAAAAAAAACAACAACATTGAGGCTTGTGCATCAATGAGATTATCTTGTCCTTGAGTGATGATTGCTGTGACTTTTGAGTAAATTTGATTTAGTGTACTAGCCATGTTTTGCCTTAAATTGTTTTAGCTCTAGTTTGTAGCCATCTCGTTCCTATCTTACTAGCCTCTAGTAGCTGTTTCTTCCTTGTCAATGGAGTCATGTGACTGAGTGCTTTGAAGCGTAGAAATTTTTTGTCCATGGTTTTGGTAGACGTGGAAATAAGAACTTTTGACTTAAGGAAAGAGGCAACACTTAGCACCTATATTTTATATTGGTTGATAAGACTGAGCTGGTTGTTGATGTTTCCTCTTGCATGTTAATTGTACTTGTAGATTTTTTTTCAGAGTAACTGTCTTTGTTTTATCTCTTTTCTGTGAAGGCCTTTTTATTTTGAGTGTAATAATGCCTTGTAGCTTTTTGTCTGACGGATTGTTTGTTTATGTTATAGGAACTACCTTTCATCTGTATTAATACAAGAACTTTTCCTTACTTGGGATCATGACGATTTACCTCTGCGGGCAAAGGTGAGATCAACCACAATCTACAAGGATGGGAGAAGTAATCATGTTATATTTCAAAGGGCACTTAAATATTCATCAAGATGTCCTTGGTTTTTCGTTTAGCATACCTAAATATGTTTCTGCATTTGTCTGAGTTGGTTAACTTTTCTAATCTGATTTGTTTATAGGCAGCTAGAATTTTAGTTGTTCTCTTGTGCAAGCATGAATTTGATGCTCGGTACCAAAAGCCTGAAGATAAGCTATACATTGCTCAGCTGTATTTTCCACTTATCGGGCAGGCATGTATTTTCATTTTAATATATCCTCTCTTCTTTGACATCCAAATATTGTAGGGTCTGGCGGTATTAGTCGAGGTATGCGCAAGCTGGTCTGGACAGTCACGAATATTAAAAATATATATATATATATATATGTGTGTGTGTGTGTGTGTGTAATTGATAAGCATCAAGTGTGAGTTAACAAGGATGTATGTAGACATTTCATCCAAAATGAAACTTTCACATTAGTTTTGACACTTTAAAATGAAATAGAAAAAGAAAAATCATCATGTGAGTTAATGCAAGAGGATAATAAAAAATGCAGAAGAGGTCATTATTTATTTATTTTCTTTTTATTCCACCCCATAATAGGTGATTATAAAGGGAACTGATGTATGTAGATAATAATTGCAAGTACAGTTATTCAACTCTTGCCATCAATATGTGAGTTAAGTTTCAGAGGCTGGAAATAGTGATTCCAACTTATTATAAACTCTCAGACTCTCAGTAATCCAACACTGCTGTAGTTACTATGATCATGGAAAAAATCAGAGAAAAGATCATCCCTGTAATCATCTTGAAACAAACTACTAGTGTATATCAATAACGTTTGTTCCTTTAGTTGGGCTGTATTTTCAAATGTTCATTTTTTGGATGTTCAGTTTCTCATATGAAAAAATGCTACCATTTCAATATTTACCTCTGTAAAATTAGGTTTCCCAGGCTGAACGTAATTTTCCGACTTTCTATGAACTTTTAGTGCTCCAAGTCCAATCTATGATCTAGGGAAATCCATTCTCTTTGTAAGTTGGACTAATAGAGTGTCCGTGTTTATATGATTCCATGAAGATTATCTACGGCTTACATGATTGGAAATAATAATTTCTGCTACATATAGGCATTTTAAATATGAACAATTTATTCGTCTTGTAGACTTTGTCTTTTCCTTATTGCTTGGAGGAGGCCTGTAGATTATATATATATATATATTTGTTATTGCACTCTCAAGATATTGCAGCTTCACATTATGATATTAACAAGTATTGATCTTAATTGTGTTCAGTTTCTTGTACTGATTGTTTCATGTCTTTTTTTTTTGCAGATTTTGGATGAAATGCCCGTCTTCTATAACCTAAATGCAATAGAGAAGCGTGAAGTTTTGATTGTGATTTTGCAAATTGTTCGCAATTTAGATGGTACTTCACTTGTCAAAGCATGGCAGCAAAGCATTGCTCGAACTAGATTATTTTTCAAGCTCATGGAAGAAGGCCTAATTCTTTTTGAGGTTATTATTTGTCTGAAATTTCATATTCTTTGACAACGTCTTATTTGGCTTTTTGATCCCGTAGCTGATTTTCTTTAAGATCACTAAGTTGTTCTAGTCGATGACATAGAGGTTTTCTCATATCGCATCCCTAGTTTCACATTATTAAGGACTTATTTCTCCCTTCAATATTTTTATTTTTAATTAACAATCTTTGCACTGTGGTGATGATGTTGCAAATGATATATCTTCACCTTTGATTTAGTATACGTTTTTTTTTTTGTATAAATAGAATAGTAAGTAATTTCTTTGCCTTTCATGTAGAGCACATATGATTCGCTGTTATGTTTCTGAATAATGGTACGAAGGTTCACTCGAAGTACATTAATGTTTTTTTATGTCCCCTGTATTTTGCAGCATAGAAAGCCCAGTGATGGTATGCTCATGGGATCCAGTTCTCGGAGCCCTGCTGCCGTTGGCGACGGACCTGGTTCCCCAAAATACTCTGACAGACTATCTCCTGCAATCAACAACTATCTATCTGAAGCATCAAGACAAGAATTCAGAGTGGGTACCTTTTTAAATTATTTTTCCTGATTTTTCTCAGTTGTTATTTTAGAAGTTTCTTATCCCAAATTCAGATTTATAAATAATCAATGTGCACATTCACTAGAAATAATTCTGAAAACATAAAATTTCTTTTGAAAAAGTTCCTGATGATTCTTATCCATGCTCCATAATTGCTATGTTCTGATTTCTTCTTGTGTATCTGCTTCATTGTAGCCTCAGGGAACACCTGACAATGGTTATTTGTGGCAGAGGGTGAATTCTCAGTTGAGCTCCCCAAATCAGCCATATTCGTTGAGAGAAGCCCTAGCTCAGGCACAATCTTCTAGGACTGGTGCATCCGCCCAAGCACTAAGGGAGTCGCTGCATCCAGTATTAAGACAAAAATTGGTACGTTTCTGTTGATTCTCAATAATGATTTTGTATTACATTGTTGTCATATTTGTATTCAGCAACTTAACTAGTCAGTTTTCTCTCAGGAACTTTGGGAAGAAAACTTGAGTGCAGCAGTAAGTCTTCAGGTTTTGGAAATAACAGAGAAGTTCTCCTTGATGGCATCATCCCATAGCATTGCCACTGACTACGGGAAGCTTGATTGCATCACATCCATATTCATGAGCTTCTTCTCTAAGAACCAACCTTTGGCATTCTATAAGGCCTTATTTCCTGTCTTTAACAGTGTCTTTGATCTTCATGGTGCAACTTTAATGGCAAGAGAAAATGACCGTTTCTTAAAGCAAGTAACATTCCATCTTCTTCGGCTTGCAGTTTTTCGAAATGATAGCATAAGAAAAAGGGCTGTTACAGGGCTTCAGATACTTGTGAGGGTAGGATTTTACAATTTTATTTTTTTACCAATTGTAAACCCTTGTTTTGTTCCTAAGATTGTGTTTTTTTTTTGTTGCAGAGTTCTTTCTGTCACTTTATGCAGACAGCTAGATTGAGGGTCATGCTCATAATTACTTTATCGGAATTGATGTCTGATGTGCAAGTAACTCAGATGAAGGCAAATGGGACACTTGAAGAGAGTGGTGAAGCACAACGACTACGAAAATCCTTAGAAGACATGGCAGATGAATCAAAGAGTTCTGATTTGTTGAATGAATGTGGCCTTCCTGAGAATGCTCTTGTAATAATTCCAGAAGCATCTGCTGACAATAGGTGGTCCTGGTCAGAGTTGAAACATCTTTCTGACAGTCTCCTTCTGGCTCTCGATGCTAGTCTAGAGCATGCTCTTTTAGTAAGTTTTTCTGCCATTTATTTTTTAAATATTAATTTCTATTATTGTTTTTGGTTCTTACATGTACTCCCACAGTCGTCTCTGTTCATTTCAGATGAAATGTGTGAAGTAAAGGATTTTAGTGGTATATGTGTGAAGTAAAGGATTTTAGTGGTATATGTTTGGTTGTAGTTCTCTCCTGAAACTTCAAGCTGTGATACACCTGGTGGCAACACCATTCTGTGATGTCTGCTATAGATAAGCTTTCTTGGTCTGCAAAAATGTATTTATTCAATTTCACATAGAAAATGCATGTGATGCTTTTGGACGTCCTAAAATTTATGAAAATAATTCATTAATCGCACTAATCATGTAATGAAGAGGAGTGTCCTCTCTCAAGTCTGGAGAAAAAGAGATGAGTCTACAGATTAGACTAGTGATATTTCTGGTTATTTATGGTGTTTTCTTTCACTCCCAAAAAGGAGTTTGAATCATCTGGACTAGCAGTATTTCTAGACGTAGCGAAGCTCAAAATAACCAAGATGTTACTAGTTTGAATCTCTCACCTCCAATATTGTTGAATTAAAAAAAAGTAGTAGCTAGCTATCGTCTTCCAAATACTTCAATTGTGACGTTTGATGTATCATTTTATTATTGTGGTGCTTATATTTATGCTGGCTATTTTTCTTGATGTAGGCCTCAGTGATGTCAATGGATAGATACGCTGCTGCAGAAGGTTTCTATAAACTTGCAATGGCATTCGCCCCTGTGCCTGATCTTTATATTATGTGGTTATTGCATTTATGCGATGCACATCAAGAGATGCAGTCGTGGGCAGAAGCTGCACAGTGTGCTGTAGCGGTTGCAGCCGTGGTCATGCAGGTATTTAACAATTGATCTTGGAACCTTTTATACTCAAACTCGTGCTGTCTATCCTGGCTTAAAACGGGAGTTTTTGGTTCTTTGATAAAAACTTGGATTTCTTTTAGGCTCTTGTCGCTCGAAATGATGGTGTCTGGAGCAGAGATCATGTAACAGCTCTTTGCAGAGTATGCCCTATGGTCAGCAGTGAGATCACCTCCGAGGCATCGGCAGCTGAGGTGGAGGGATACGGTGCTTCTAAACTCACGGTTGACTCTGCCGTGAAGTATCTACAGCTCGCAAACAAGCTTTTTTCCCAAGCTGAGTTGTATCATTTTTGTGCTAGTATTCTGGAACTTGTAATTCCAGTTTATAAAAGTAGGAGATCATACGGACAACTGGCAAAATGTCACACTTTACTGACTAATATTTATGAATCAATCCTTGAGCAGGAATCGAGCCCAATTCCGTTTACTGATGCAACATATTATAGGGTGGGATTCTATGGTGAAAAGTTCGGGAAGTTGGATAGGAAGGAATACGTATATCGTGAACCCCGTGATGTACGGTTAGGTGACATTATGGAGAAACTTAGTCATGTATACGAGTCTAGGATGGATGGCAGTCACACACTGCATATTATTCCAGATTCCAGGCAAGTGAAAGCAGAGGAGTTGCAGCCGGGAGCTTGCTACCTACAGATAACAGCAGTTGATCCTGTCATTGAAGATGAAGATCTGGGAAGTAGAAGAGAGAGAATCATTTCTCTATCCACTGGGAGCGTCCGCGCCCGCGTCTTCGACCGCTTCTTGTTCGATACACCATTTACCAAAAATGGAAAGACTCAAGGCGGGCTAGAAGATCAATGGAAGAGGAGGACTGTTCTACAGACTGGGGGCTCTTTCCCAGCATTGGTGAATAGACTCTTAGTAACTAAGTCTGAATCACTCGAATTTTCTCCGGTGGAAAATGCAATTGGAATGATTGAAACTAGAACTGCTGCTCTGCGGAATGAACTTGAAGAGCCTCGAAGCTCTGAGGGGGATCAACTTCCACGACTGCAGAGTCTTCAGAGAATACTCCAAGGCAGTGTTGCAGTTCAAGTAAGCTTCACACTTGGAACTTCTAATCTGCTGGCTTTTATAATAGTATTATTATGACGCACGTACGATTGTGATACCGAATCAGATTCTAGTCATTTCACAACCTGATGTGTGTATCTCCATGAATCCAGGTTAACAGTGGAGTCTTGAGTGTGTGCACTGCATTCTTGTCTGGTGAGCCAGCGACGAGGTTACGGTCTCAAGAGTTGCAGCAACTCATTGCTGCGCTTCTTGAATTTATGGCTGTATGTAAGCGTGCGATTCGAGTTCATTTTAGATTGATTGGAGAAGAAGACCAAGAATTCCACACGCAACTAGTGAATGGATTTCAGTCTCTCACTGCCGAATTATCGCATTACATTCCGGCGATTCTATCAGAGTTGTGAGCATTGTGTGAATACCCCCCCCTATTTTCTTTTGCCCTTTTCTTGGGTTTCATGTAGTATCAAAATCTCTACATTTTTCGTGATTAATGTTGTGTAGTATGTCGTATCATTGTATTGTTTTCTTGTATATATACTGTTTTCAGCATCATCGAGATTTTTTTAGTATAAATGTGGCGTCTGAATAGAGTATAATTCTCACGCCCACGTTTTTCCGGTGTTCTTACACAAATTTAAATGTAATGGGAAGTTAGTTTTGGTCTTTGGGGTTCTCCATGGCTTCCCTTATACAACCACCGACTGCTTTTTTCGTACTTGTAACATTTTCTTTCAATAATTTTAGTTTTTACACTCGAAACAAAGACTTGAAAGTTGATTGTTTAAAAAAGATTGTTCTCTATTGGCTTTTCTGAGTTTTCTCTATATTATATTTAGAAATATGTTCATATGTTTTTCATTTCTTTTATTAAAATTATTAATTGTATGAACTTCTCTGTTATTTTCAAAACCTGAAGACTTACTACATGAAACCCAAATATTATAAGTTAATTTTGAACTTTTCTAAGGAAACAATTTCATTTCGTTTTCAAAAGTACAGTGATTCAGGATATTTTAAAGACTAAGAATCAAATTAACAAATTTCAAAGTATAGAACAAAATTTAAAGTAAAAAGATCAAAATTATATTTTAATTTATGAAGTACCATATATTATACATGTCCAAAGGTCTCCTAATGTTGGCAGATTATCCTGAAGTGTTCCCAAATTTTATTAGTAGAGGCTTGGGTTTCTATAATATGCTCCCTTGAAATTCCAGGTTTAAAATCGACGAATAAACTCTTATTGTTTATCGGGTCACAATCAGAGCTTACTCTTTGGAAGGCCTACGGGTGAATTTCTTGACCTCTTTTCCACTACTCGTGACATCTGCTTGACAGCGTCTTTGGGCAGCCGACGTGGCGAGTTCAACCACAACCCTCCGTCAGCAATGATAGTTGTTCCATTTACGTATTTACCTTCAAAATACATACAAATTTGATTAAGAGCTTTATTGACTTGTGAGATACTACAACAAACACATTTACCAACTTTACATCATTTTCATGTTTTCAATGCGCATTGGATAGTCTTTGCATAAATAGATTTGGGTAAGGAGATCGTGGAAAGAGAATACCCATTGCCATTCTACTTTGTATTTTTCATTTTAATGTTTTCAATGTGCCTTCAACAAACTTTTCATAAATATATGATATGTGATTTACTTAATATCACTTTTTTTAGATTTGTGAGCGTTCTTGATTGTTAGTTTATGCACATTTGACTATATTCACGAGATTAGTGAGTGCATGAGTTAGTGTTTTAGAGTCTGTAGGAGTGGGAAGAGAGTGAAAGTGAGGAGTTGGATTAGGGAGAGGCATTCAGGTATTTTGTGAGCTGTGAGGCTCCAATTTAAAAACTGATAAGTTGGGGAAACCTTATTGGTCGAAGGCCAAAAAAGGCACTCATGATTCCTATATCTCTAAGTCAGATCATATGAAAGGAAGTGAAGATTAAAGTTATGAGACATATTCTTACTAATATCTAAGAAGAACAAACTTCAGAAGGCAGAATGGAGGCTACGTTGAATATTGTGCTACACAGGAATGAAACTAAGGGTACAAAACCTATCCCTAAAATTCTCATGGTATATTTTCTTTCTATCTCTCCCTAAAATCTCTCACATGGTATTAGAGCTTATTAAAATGAAATGGATATTAATCTAATAAAAATAAAATTGAGATCCGATCTAAGATTGGTAAACTTAGAGAGACATCATTTTGTGAGTTTAAATTGAGAATGTCTCTCACAAATTTTATAAGAAAAATGGACTACTCCACATAGATGAAATTTCATGAATATCCCTAAATTAAGGATCTCCCCCAGAAAAAGAACTGTCAAAGAAAATTAAGAATATTGTAGGATTAAGTGAAGGGCATACCTGCAACTGAAGCAAGGTAGAGAGCAGCCATAGCAATATCCCACTTTTCTCCAACTTTGTACAATGGCTTTTCGTCTAATTTGCTGCTTATCTCTTCAGGTGCGAGTTTACTTAAACCAGGAGTATCCTCGATGGGTCCTGGGGCTATGCCATTAACTCTAATATCATAATCAGCTCCCCACTCCAGAGCTAAGTTTCTTGTAATTGCGTCTACAGCTGCCTGTTTGAAAGAAAATTAAGGAAAGTTTTTTTTTTTTTAAATCTATTAAGGAAAATTCTTGCAGCCAAAAAGATAAATTATAACCTCAGGCATGATCCACAACTAACCTTGGCTGCAGAAACATGAATTTGATACCATGTAGCTGTGTAATGCAAAGTAGCACTAATATTAATAATTGTTCCACCGCTATCTGAATTCCTTCCAGGTCCTCCTTTCTTGAGATATTTAAGTGCTTCATGGCACATTGTGAATGTGCCAACTGAATCAATATCCATAACTGCAGGGGATGGTTAAAATCAAGCTTAAGTTAATAGAATATGCTGAAACTTCAAGAAAAGCAGATTCCAGTAATTAGCATCATTTTTTTACAACCATCAGTGTTCGAGCTAGGTTATGTGCACCTCGAAAATTTTCACAGGATGGGCTGCTTGATCTTACAACTTTTAGCTATCAATTAAACTCATAAGAAATTGATTCCTAAGTAAATGGCCACCATGAATTGAACTCATAACCTATTAGTTTCTTAAGGTATTCTCTAACCCATAATGGTTTAGGGCCATGTCTTATTATGTAACAATTCCTTTCTGGTCTCTATCTTACACTGTCAGTCACCATACACCTTTACACTAAAGAATGCTTCTTTATCTAAAACAATTCATAAGAACGAAGACATATTTGTGTCTAGGAACATACAACCAAACATGCACAAGAAAAATTCCATGTAATCCTGCCAGACCATAAACGATAAATCATGAATTATGACCAATGAAATTCAATTTTCATAAATTTCCAGAGTATTCAAAATAAGAAATGCCACTAACGGACAAATCTTTTTGGCATGATCCCTATGGACTATCCTATCAAAAAATAAATAAATGATCCTTATGGACTAATGTCAAGTAAAAGCCAACATATAGCAGAAATTGGATGAACACAAAACCTGTACGAAACCCATTGGGAGACAAATCTTCTGCTGATACCAGAAAGTTTCCAGCTGCTGAATTTACAAGAATGTCTAAGCTACCAAAACTATTGAAAGTAGACTCCACAACTCTACTTGCGTCTTCTTGTTTACGAACATCACCTACAAATCCAAATGCCTGCAATGGACAGTAAAACAGGTTTCAGAATCAAGTTCAGGTTTCTCATGGGTGATTATGCATGCTAGTGAGAATTTTACATCTTTAGTGTCTAAACCAATTAACATGCACTTCCACACCTTACTACATTTGGTTTTCAAGGTAACTCAAACGAGGCCCTTTGGGTTCGCCATTTTTCTATCGAATCCCAATTTTGATTTTGGACCGAATAATCATTTGAGATTTGTAAGCTATAATAGCATGTTAGATAAATATGAAATTTCATCTCAAAACCAATAGACAATAAGACGATTGTCTCATATATCTTATAAATATTGTAATCTAGACATCCATGTATGAGATACACAAATTTTAAACTATGTAGCAATTATACGTTTTTGGAAACCGATACAAATTTCAAGCTGGTTATTAGTATTTTCAGCGTTATTTATGAAAGCGCACAGTTTAGAGCATTGATTCAATCAAATTCCTCCAAATTTTTTTAGTTCAATACAATATTCGAGGATGGATGAATTCGAACCTGCAAGCTCTAGTTAAAAAATGTTAGAAACTCTCACATTCCTTTTCCTAATCTAATACAACAATTGGAAATGTCGGAATAACAGCCAAGTAAGTTCACCGAGAAGTGAAAGCGCAATCAACATGTAAGTTTAGGCATATACAATAGTATACATTAAGAACACGGAAGAAGTAAGAGTGAGAGAAATACCGAAATTCCGAGAGATCGAAGAGCGGAGACGGCAGACTCGAGGATTTGCTGCCTTCGACCCATGATGGCAACGGAAGCTCCGTGTTGACCGAATTGGGCGGCGATTTCGTAGCCGATGCCGGAGCCGCCTCCTGTAATCAAAGCCACCTTCCCTTTCAATATATCTGAACGGAACGGGGACGCCGTCGCCATCGCCATCGCCGTCGCCAAAGTGATCGGAGGAGAGATCTACAAAGTTCCGGTAATCTCGTTCCCTCACAACCGGAGTGCTCAGCAGAGACTGGAATTAAAAAGGATTATTGACTTCCAACTTTTTGTTGTTGTTTTGAAGCGAATGCGCCAAATGTATTAAATAAAAAGAATTAGAAAAACTCCTAAAACCAACCAAAAGAATGAGACAGATAAGATCAGTTTCAAAAAATTAATTAATTAACTAAAGACGGATCAGATATCATTGTATTCTCAATCTGTTTTCATATATCATTTAATAATAATTTAGAAACTATGTCAAAAATTTTAGAAAAAAAATTAAATTTAACAAAATAATGGGAAATTGCACTCACTCCTGACATTACACTCCAAAAATGACTACTTTAATTAAGTAAAATTGGTTGAAAACAATTAAATTAAATAAATTGAAGTCAACAAAATAAATAAAATTGATGGAAGACAATAAAAATTAAAATATTTTGATATGAAAAAATATTTTTAAGAAATTCTAAAATTAAAATAAATATGCTAAATTTGTTATAAACCATCATTTGCCGATGGTCATAGAGACTAGAGGGCCATGACAACCTCCAAATTTTAGAAAAATAGGTATTTTATATATACAAATAGGTCCAAATTAATTCTCAACAGAAAAAGGTCAAAATTACATTAATATTTTTGTTTTTTTTAAAGTTCTATCAGACGATAAAGACTAACTTCTAAATTTTTAAAAATATAGATTAAAATTTTAACTTTTTCCTAGTCATTTGGACTAAATTTATAACTTACTCAAATAATTAAATAAATCTTCCTGCAGAGGGGAATGTTATCCTCTATGCTTGCTATTTGAAATAATGAATAAATATGCACAAGAAAAACAATCACAAACAAATCCATGATCTCCGTTTATAAATAAATCATGTTTCAATCTACTACCATCAAGTCCTTCCAATTCATCCCTAATCACAATTGATATCTGGGAAGGAAGGAAGGAAGAAGAAAAAAAAAAAAAAAAAGTTCTACGAGGCACCTTGTAAAACCACTATCAATCGAAAAAGGGTTAATAGCATGTGATTTGATTATAATTCAATTCAACTTCACAATGTAAAACTCGAACCCATAACTAACCAATTATTATGAAATACACATAATGTCATTGGAGTACTCCACAGTCATGAGTTTGATCTCGAAAGAATTATTAATTAGCGTGTTGACTTGATTGATTAGTTGTAATCCAATTCAATTCTACATTCACGGATTCATTCTTGAAAATTGGTATTTGACTCTTATCTTATTTAAGAGCACTAAAACCTTATGTATAGTCCTTCTCCCCAATTTGAACTTATTTTATTTTATTTTTTAATTTTTAATTTTTTAATTTTTAAAGTTTCATTGGCTCGCGTAATTCCAACATATTAGCTACTTCACAATTCCATGCTACCTAACTCAAAAAAAGTTTAATTTTCTTGTAAGCACTTCCTCGGCACCTCACTCGAACATGGGTTATCCTCCAAACAAACCCTGAATGTATAGATATAAAAGCAATGCATTTATCAAATTCAAAATGGATTCGACCACGGCAATAACCCTCCAATGAGCACTACAAAAAGCTCCGTAGTCTTAATGACCTTACTACTGTTGTGCAGCCTATCCTCGGGTTCGCCTAATATTCTAGCAAATTTTATAGCCAGACAATTAAAAGAATAGAATTTCCTTTCGAAAAGGGCTGCAGGGTACGTACCCTCTTTCGTGCGCGTAGGTTGACTTCCCTATGTTTGCACTCTACTGGACAAGTTTGATTAGTGCCTTGCAGATCCAATTCCCTAAAGAAATCTACTGAAGATTATATTGTTAATAATTTGGTTGAATCATACCTTGTGTCCTGCGGGTAGGATTTAGGAATGACAAACTAAGCACCTAAATATAACTTCCAAGAACTTCATGTAACGAAACTGAAAAGACAAAATTCAAATCTTCGAGTTCCTAATTAATCTTTTCTGTTATAATTCAAAGATCAACTAGCAAAGCCTACAGGAATACTGTGAGTCAAAGCATAGGTCACAAATATTCGCCAAGAGGAACAACCTACCAGAATGTAACTATCTAAATAACATTAATCTATATACTAAAACTGTTTTTACCAAAACATTCAAATAAGAAAAATTTTCCATTCCATATCAAAAGCAAGGGTAAGACTAAAATTTTATAAAGAACAAAATGGAAATCTCTTACACATCCAGTGTTGGTGAGCAAATTAAATCAGCTGGCTGGAAACTACTAGTAGAGTAGGAAAACTACAATGCAATAAGCAGTCAACTTCTGTTCATCCCTTCATTCAACCGATGATTTCTAAGTTATCAGCCCTTGATTTTCCAATTATGGGACGTCCGTGGCGCACTTGAAATACCCTCATAATAACGAGATTCGAGCTTTTGGTCATTCCACAGTTCAATAAAATCTGAGAAAAGTTTGTGAGAATTCTCAGATGAAAGATCAGAGAAATACACATTTTTCTCATCTTTCAACCAGGTAGCAAACTCATTATTCTTTGAGAAATAGTCTTCTGTGGACAGCTCTTGAATTTTGATTCTCTGAATCAACAAAATTATGCCAACAAAACTAGTGTTAAGCCCAGAGAACCAGAAGGGTCACCACCCAACAACAAAAAATTAAAACATAGCAAATGCCCTCCAATTCCAAAAGGAAAACACTCCAACAAACTAAGGTTTATTTAATTACCTTTAAAAGCATTAGGAAAATACATTCGCATCCCTCCTCTAATACTTTTTTTTTTTTTATATCCGTGACTGTCTAGGCTAACTTTCGCGCTCTCGACTGTCACGGGACATATTGTCTGACCCTACAACATTTGGATGTCCCTCCTCTCATACTATGATGACCAAATTACCAAAGTAAGCATAAACACAACCATAAGGTTTGTGGTTTGAGTCTTCGAACTCCCTATTGTACTAAAAATAACTATGATGAACAAATTTTACAAGGAGTTCTAAAGAAGTAACGATGGGTCCAGGACTTAAGTGGGAGAAATTGACACGAAATTGAATTTTGGCAATAATTGCAAGTCCTAGAATTTATATAAAAAAAAATTTCCCAACGAAACCTCATGCCAGTATTTAGCTGGTGTCTTTCATTTTGATTAATCTATAACAAGTCTCCTCCATTATACACTTGTGCAATCTCACTCACATCCACTAATCCCATAAATTGAGTTCAGCTGAGCAGATCCATAATTTTTATATTTTTTATGTCCGTGACTGTCCAGGCCACCTTGCACGCACCTCGACTAATGTCACTGGGACATATCGTCTGACCCTACAACATTTGGATGTCAAGGAAACCCGTAAAAAATTAATTCGTAGGTAGATGACCACCATTGATTGAACTCATCACCTTTAGCATACCAATGACCTTTTTGACCACTAGGGCACTCCATGTTGGTTGATCCAAAAATTAAAAAAGTGAAGATTTTTTTTTTGGATAAGATACGAGAACTTTCATTGATAGATAAAAAAGTGACGATCGAAAAACAATTCAATATTTTCCAGCACATCGTTATCTTTCATTATATTTGAGTTAACCATATTTGAAGACCACTCAAGATGGTCCCGAACTACGATAATCTAATACTAGATTTCCTGCATTTGAATACCTCAAGAAACAATATTAATAATTGAAAGGCAGTGAAGTAGAAAAAAGTACTAAGCATGATAATTCGAAACTGCCCAGATAAAAATGTTTTAATCAATTTCGAGATGCTCAATAACATGAAAAGACAACGTGTGAAAGTGAAATCCAGTAAATGAATATAAATGTAGAATAAATTAAATATGAACTAAAATGCATGGTACATCACTATAGAAGAAGTTGAAGAACTCACTGAATGGTGATCGCCCCTATGATCCTTACTTTTCCTAACATCCTTTGACTTCTTCTCTGAGAGAAAAAAGGCATGGCATCACAAAACTTTACTTTTTGAAACTTATTTATAAGGTACTTCATTACAATCCCCTTCACAAGTAAAATAAGTCTCAAGTTTACATCTGCATCTGCAATGAGGCTGTTGTAGAAAAAAACTGAACAGTAAAAACTCATGTATTCGAATTCTTATATATTCGTTAATATAATTAATTCTTATATCCTTGGCCTTTGGGTTGATTAGTGATTTAACATGATTCATAATCTTCTTCCTTAAAACCACAAGTTCCAAATATGAATTCGGAGAAAAAATCTGAAAAAAGTACCAGGAGTTAGTGTATGCCCATTAACTAGAGGTTATTGGATTTGAATACCCCACCCTCAATTGTTGTTGAACTCAAAATATTACTTGGCTATAAAAAAAAATGTAGAAACCAAGAAATCGGAACTTCTCTCCACTATACTCGAGGTAACCACACCCGTCCCTAGACCAGACACAGTAGGTGTCTACAAATTAAGGTCACAAGTGAGTCTCGAATCTAGGATCTTCAAAACCTAAGTCTTCGACTACCCTGAGTTGGGGACATTACTTGGCCATAGAATTCATATCAGTTAATACCAGATAACCTAAACTCCAAAATTCAAGCGATTTGTACGACACCATTAATTCAAATTGAAATAAAATAACCAACGAAGAATCAAACAACCTCTCATAGTAAATTAACACCAAACACAAATCGTAACACGCATAATTCTTGAAATCAGCCATTAAACTTAACCTGAGTGGCGTTTAGAGTGCTTGTGAGATTTCTTCTCCTTCCGCTTCTCTCTCTTATCGCTCCTTCTACTCTCCCGTTCCTCATCTTCTGCAGCTCTTGGTCTCTTGCTCCTCTTCTCGTCTGGATTTCAACGAACAATAGCATTAAGTAACAGTTAAATCAAGAAAAAAAAAACCCATAAATTTGTACCTTCAGAAGATGAAGGCGATTTTCTGTTCTTCCTCTTCTCCTTGGATTTTCTTTCGCTTCCGACCATAGCGAAATTGGCGAGGATCGTGAAATTGGTTAATTCAAGCTTCGATTTGGTATAATATTGTAGCATTCGGTTATCAGAAAGGGTTTTTGAAAAACGTTTTCATTTTCATTAGAGAGTTTTGTGGTTTTTTTTTTTTTTTTTTTTTGTAAAATACCATCCTGGTCCGTAAACTTTCATGTAAATTTTATTTTGGTCTTTGAACTTTAAAAAATTCAATTTTAGTCCCTAAATTATCATTTTTGTTCCGTTTTGGTCTCTCAACTTTCAAAAATTTAATTTTAGTCATTAAACTTTCTAAAAAGTTTAAAAGTAGTTATTGAGTTAAAAAAATTTTGTTAAAAATTGATGAGGTGGCAAAATAATAATAGTAAAATTAATTTATTATCATCTTCTTCGCCTCTTCTTGAGACCTATGAATTTTAATTTTTTTAAAAAAAACCAAAGCATAAATCAGTGATCTTGCAAGTATCGGAGGTGGTTTTGATGAGTATGTTGGCAGATTAGGGGCCGAAGTATCATGGGATGGTACCAAAAGATTATTATTAATGAGATCAAGGTATTTGAAGTTGTGAAATTTGAAAATGGTGGGTTGGATGAGACCCATAAGATTTGGGTGCATAAAGGGCGAGGGATTGAGAAATAGAAAGTCGCAAACTCTACAGTGGGATTTGGGGGAGATGAGACAGTGAGAATTTTCATCACATTTGACAAAGTACTAAGTGCAACAATCTTGTTCGAGTATCTTTGAAAGGAAGAGGGGTTTTCTGGCATTCAAGCTCCACAATTCAACAAATGAAAAATTGAAAAGAGAGAAGAAAAAAAAAGTTTATGAAAATGTAATTGATTAATTTTGAAAGGGAAAATTATGCAGGTCAATCTTACCCACATCTGATATTATAACATTAGAAAACTATTTGTTTAAAAACAAAATAAAAAATAAAATAACATTAGAAAACTATAATTTTTTCCTCCAATTAAACTACCATTTGTGCTCTAACGTTTTTCCATGGAAAATGGTATGTTTCGAGTTTTAGGATAAAGGAAAAAAGAGCGTGTGGTGGGGGAAGGGTGAAGAAGATGATGATAAATTGATTTTATTATTATTATTTTGTCACCTCATCAATTTTTAATTGTGGTTAAGTTTTTTTTCTAACCCAATGACTACTTTTAAATTTTTAGAAAGTTCAAGGGCTAAAATTGGACTTTTGAAAGTTTAGGGACCAAAACGGAACAAAAATGATAGTTTAAGGACTAAAATTGGACTTTTGAAAGTTCACGGACCAAAACGAAATTTACATGATAGTTCAAGGACCAAAATGATATTTTACCCCTTTTTTTATATCTATTTTAATTATAGCAATTTTTTAATTCATGGTATGTGTTGTAGTGATTAAAACTTATTATTGTTATTGATTTGAAGATAGTTTATTGCACTAATTAAGGTGTATAAACTTTTTCATCTTTTTATTAGCTCGTCTCAATTTTTTTATATGAGTTTTTTTTGTTATGCATGAAAAATCACTTATATTTTATCTAATTGATTTTTCTTTTCCATTTTTTTAAAATTCTCTTGGACCATAGGCCTTATCATACTTTTTTTAGATGGGTTGAGTTATATTTTTTATTCAATAATAATAAAGAAGGGAGATTCGAACATTTAACCTCGTGCTTATTAGGTTATACAAAATGATACTATAATTATAATCATGTTTAACTTGGTTGAATTATACTTGTATTTGTATAATTATAATCATATTTACTTGGTTGAATTATTTATATATATATATATATATTTTTTAATTTAACAATTGTAGGAAATTTCAAATCTCTAATTATCATATGTTATATTAGTGGTCAAAAAGGGTTTTCTAGATTCTAAAAGTCATATATTTAATTTATGGTAGTTTATTACTTAAGAATTTGTTTCTTACGAATTTTCATAACATGCAAATCTTAAATAATATATTTTGTTAAAATAGTTTAAACACGTATAACTTGACCCACACATTAAAATTAAAAAAATCAATTTACTCCTTTCTTCTTCAAAATTTAGAAATGTGTTGCTATTATTTTTTTAATCATTTCCATTATTAAAATTACTTGCACGAAAGGAACTCATTTTAAGTTAAAAAAAATTATAAAAATTTAAATTTAAATTAAAAAAAAAAAAAAAAAAAAAAAAAAAAAAAAAAACTTGATCTAACTT
>JBBMKA010009996.1:0-35878 GCA_037833695.1 Sechiopsis laciniata
AAAGGAGAATTTTGGGTGGCAAAATGGTCCCATAAGCTTAGAGCAGTGGCGACATAATTTTGAGGAATCTGAAAAAACCAAGAGTGGGTTTTGTCGTTTAGGTATGAGGGGTGTGAAATGACGGAATGGCCCTTGGCAGGTGGTTCAGAGGTTGTTGGGCGGGCTAGGGTACGTAAAGGGGCTGAGGTTCCAGGTGGACCTGAGCTACACAGGATTCCTGTCACGTGTGAAGCGTGCGGAAGAGGACGCAATCGCCAACGGCGTTTGGGACACGCCTCATCCTTGGCTTAACCTTTTCGTCTCCAAATCTGACATCGCTCATTTTGATCGTGTGGTCTTTAAGTCTCTACTCCAAAATGGCGTCGGTGGGCCCATGCTCGTTTACCCTCTTTTGCGTAGCAAGTAAGTATTTCTTCCCTTTTTTTTTTTAATTTTTTGTTTACTCAAGTAAATGACTATGATTTTAATTAATAAATATGTTCTATTTGTATGCAATGTTTTTAGAATGAGAAATAGTGTTGTTAGGTGAGGTTTTTAATAGTTTGGTAAAGATAAACTTTTTTTGAATCAATGAGTTATATAAGTGGTTTTGTTAGAAGCACCTCAAGGATAGTAATGTCGAATTGCTTGTGAAGATTAATTTTTTAGACAACTTCTAATTTCGCTTGTAGTCCTACAATGTTTCATATTACCTCTAGATTTAGAAGAGCAAAACTATAAATTTTTGTGCCATAAAAAAAAGTGGTTATGTTAGAAATTGTCATTTAGAGTTTCTACAACTCATAAATTTCTTGTTTGGAAGGAAGAGTCATGGGTGGTGATAACATAAAACTCTCGTCTCATTTGAATAATTATTTAAACTAAAAATGATATTATATATGAAAAATTTGTAAATTGGGTTATGGAGAATTTTATAATGTCTTTTTTTTTTTGAAGTTAAATCCATCTAAACATGGAATCCAACCAACTTTTGAATAAAATCTAGAACCTTTTATCCAAACATATCTTTAAATGTTAATTAAAATTATATTTGAGGAAATTAGATTTTATCCCATATTATTGGGATAAAATTAGAATTTCGTCATGATAGATTGACACTGAAAAAAAAAAAAAAAATCTTTATCATTCATAATAGTTGACAAATTAATTGAATAAAAGTTAACTAATCATATATCATTAGTAAGTGTGAATAGAATTTACATATTTGTGTTTTTTTAGTAACATATAAATTAGTTACTTTTGGAAACGTTGACAAAGCATGTATAATTACTTTCACATGTTTAGTTATTTATTTTCTTGCAAATATTAATTTGTAATTTAACAAAAAGAGAAATATGGAAATGAAAGAGTTGTGTAGATGGGTTGAGCATAAGCATGGTTACTGCCACGTAAAAAATGGCCAAATGTCCAGGCTGTGCTAAACGACAAGGGTTTCACGAACTGCACCTGTCGAGGACACGTGCTGTGCACATGGGCCTAGGGATGGGAGATGGGGCCCAAAACGGTCACGTTTTGGCTTAAACCTTAAGTCACCTGAGCCCTTCATTCTGATTTCCTGACCAAATTGCCGAACCTTTTAGATTGGGTGGTTAAGATTTCAAGTAGGTCAAACCCTTCTTACACGCACGTGGGACCTAGTTCTCACACGTGTGCCTCAAAATCCACAAATTATTATTATCATTGTTATTTACTTGTTTTGAGATTTCTGCACAATTCCTCTTTAAAACATTCCAATTCATCGTTGTTTGTTTCTTCTTATTTATAAACCAACCAAAATAAAGGACACGACACTTTAGCGTATGGGGAAGGATCAGATAATAAGCCATTAATTATTTAATACCAATAATAATTTGTTGAAGAAAGATATTGTGGGTCCCGTTTTTGGAATGTAAAAAAAAAAAAAAAAAAATTAAATTTTGGAAATTGACTGACCTTTGATATTGGGTTGTTTATATAAAGGACTTGCCTTTATAGGTGAGTGAGTGTAGGAGAGGGGCAAATTTGGCCATGAAAATATTACTTTTTTGAGGAAATTTTGATTCTTTTCCAAATTAATTTATTTTCCCCATGAGATGTAACTTTCTCTGAGGCCAATGGATGAAACAAAAGCAATGGAACTTTCAAGTCAGTATAATTTGCCATTTGTGAAACGACGAGGGTTTTTATTTGCCAACCTGGATATATAAAATGACAAAATCATATTCCCCTATATACACCTCCTATTTGGTCCACACCATTTCATACCAATTTTGTTTTTATTAGATTGAATCCAAATGCTTACATGAGTTTTGTAACTTTTTAGATGGGATTCTCGGACATCGGTGGTGTTACCTGAAGGTGAAGTGTTCTACCTTGTGGCGTTGCTACGGTTCACTCCTCCCAACCCGAAAGTTTCACTAATCGACAAATTAGTGGAGCAGAATCGAGAAATTATTCGTCGATGCAACGAGAATCGCATCGACTTCAAGCCCTACTTGCCACACTATCACTCAAAAGATGAGTGGAAGCTTCACTTTGGGAACAAATGGAATAGGTTTGTAGAGAGGAAAACATTGTTTGATCCAATGGCCATCCTTGCTCCGGGTCAAAAGATCTTTACTAGAATTACACTTACACATTAAGCATCCATTTTTTATTCCCAAACTACAATTTTTTTGAACAAAAATCTTGATATTATTGGCTTCAAAATCAAACTCAGCCCACAATTTCTTATAGTGGAAAGTCTAGTCCAAATCTCATATGTTGCTATCATTAGTAAAAACAAACATTGGTGCAATGTAAAGGAAGAAAAAAACACATCTTTTTGGATTTAAAAAAACGAAAATTTTGATGATTTGGGTTTATAGGAAAGCAATAAATGATTGAACCCTTTTGTTTTTGGCTCAAAGATGCAAAGTGATTTGACTTGGGTAGCATGCTTTCTTTTGTAAAAAAATTGACCCAAGAGTCTAATTGTGACATTATTTGTATATCAAAGCGAAGTGTCAAAAGGTTATTGGCTCGAAGTGTCTATCATCAGTACAAGTGAAAGGTGGGTTCTACTTTTTTTTTTTGTTCTCTTAACTTTATTGAGTAAAAAGTTGAATGGTAAACCTTAGCTATATGCATTACATGATGTCTCTTCTTCTAAAGTTTGTTTGTTTAGTTGGATATTGATTCGGATCACATCTCTAAAGCAAGATAAAGTAACATACACATTGATTAAGAAATCAATTATTAATTTGAAATTTTTTTATAACTGTAATATATAAATTAACTTCAATACAAATAATTGTTTCACTTAATCAACTTGAGTATAGATCAGGTGGTTAAAGCATATATTTTCCATCAAGATTACTATTATTTGTATTAGATTTAGACCTTTCTAAACTAATAATTATTATTATTATAATAATAAATGGGTCCAAGTCGGGTCGGGTCAATGATGAATGGATTTGAAGAAAGAGACAAGGAGGGGTTGCTTTTTAGGGTTGTACAATATAGTCAATAGGGAATTGGTTGGAGTTTTGAATATGAAAAGCAGAGAATAGGAAAAAAAGGTAAATGGGAATGGGGGCCAAAAGGTTAGCTTTAGGAGGCAATTATTATATCAATATTCTAGTAAGCTGCACCAAACCAATCAGATCTCCATGCAATTGCACAAATAAATTTAAATAAAAAGTTTTAGAAAAAAGGAAAAAAAAAACACACACACACTTTTTCGATTATTGAGTCATGCATCAACGTCCATGATTTTGTATATATATATAAAAAAAAAAAAAAAGGAGAAATCTACTTTAACTTCAAATAAACCAAGTTTCTTTTTCTTGAGATAAAAAGGTAGAAATCTAAAAAAAAAAAAGAGCTTTATGAGATTCTATCCAAATTGCCATGTGCATGTGGAAAGTAGCAATTTTAATCCTTAGGTCTCCAAAGATAAATTTTTGTTTGAGAAACCTAGGTGATTAGTCCAATTTAGAAAATAAATACAAAATAATAAATATAGTCATTATTGATATTATTGAATATTATAACATATTCTCTTATAATACTTGTACTAATGACTATTTATAATACAATATTATGACATATTAATAAGTATGTGTAATACAGTATTAAAAATTATTAATATTTATGGATGTAAATAGTTTAGAATTTGCCTACATTTGTAATTACATTACAAAGAAGAATTCATCCGTACAATTTCCTTTTTTGTTTTCCTTCTTGTAGTGGGCTGGATAGCAAGGCCCGTATAATTGTTTTGGGCAGAGTTTGGTATTTTGGGCTTGAGCCCAAGAAAATCCCGATGCCTCACTTGGGCCGGACCGGGGAATGTAACGTCAATATAAGACCATTTCTGAAAGGACAATAATGTTCGTAGGAGATTTTATTTTTATTATTTTATTTTTTTTGTTGTGAATAATAATTAATTAGAATATGCATCCGTGATGAGTAATTCAACCAAAATATTTGTTTTTAAGGAAAATTTATTTTTAATCTCCATAAATTCTTTTAAGCTTCTATTTGACCATATATTTTAAAATTAAATATTTCCAGTAATTGAAATAATAAATTGTTAATTGCATAATTAAATGTTATTTTAGATTCTAATATATCGATAAAGTGCTTTTATATCGGGCTTTTTACGAGAGAAGTCAAATGGGAAAAAAATTGCCACTTTTAAATTAATTAGCAAAACTAGTTATCTATTTATAATTTAATTTTAATTAAAAAAATTCATTTTAATGTCAAATGACATTAATATCTTTTGACATTAATATCCTCCTACCAAATAAATACCAAAATAACAAAACATTTTTAAAAGGTTTCCACTGCTGCTACTCTACCAATGCCAGCGCCGGCACCAGCGATGACGACCGCGACAACTTACCAGCTCTAGCACCGGCGACCTACCACCTATGCAAGTCCCTAGGTTGTAGATGATTTATTTACAAAAATGTCATTCTATTAGGTATTATTTAGAATTAATTAGTATTAATGCATATTTATAAATACAATATTATTTATAAAATACATTATTATTTATAAATACAGTATTAAGTTCTATAAAACCTAGTCAAATTTATAAAATAATTATAGTATTGTCATGTACTATTTTATTATATAAATGTTGTATTATATAAGTACAATATATATTTTTTTTATATAAATACATTATTTATTTATAGTTAATACAATGGAGTACAATATATTTTTGAATGGGTCGGAACAAAGAAGAAGAAGGAAGATGAGTTCACCTTGGACTTAATGTTCATGAATCGAAGCTTGAAAGCTGCTTCAATGGAATTTTCTAGAGAAAAATCTGGCAATTAAAGATGGGTGAAGATGAGAGTTGGAGAAGAATGAGAGAAATATGATTTGGAGAAAAAATAGGGAAATGGAGAAGAAGTTTCACGTGGGAAAGAAGTTGAAGAAGAAAGATATTAAATGTAATTTAGAGGTAAAATGGTAATAGAAAAAAGTATTAAAATCTGAAAATTGAAAAGGAAAAATAATTTTGCTAATTGTTTATTTTGTGTCTAGATTCACAATTATTTTTCTAAAATGGTATAGGCAATATAATTTCCATTTTTTATTTGTGAGTGTTGATAAGTTTATACACACCTCAATTATTCTTACATGATATAATTGTTTTATTCTCCCACTTTTGAATATTATACTAATATATTGATGAGGTAATATGTTAGTCTTTACATAAATTTAGTTATTAAACAAAGATAGGTAAAGATGTAAACTTAAAAGTTATACAATAACTGTCAATAAGAGCAGTAGCTCAAGCGGTATTAATGTATACCTAATGATTTAAAATTCTTGAGTTCGAATTCCCACTTCTCAATTGTTGTAATTTAAAAAAAAAAATAATAATTATACAATAACTATAATGGAGCATGGTTTGAAATGATAAAAATAGTTGATTTTGAAATATAAATATCAAACAAATGCTACATCCATATAAATTTTTTAAAATATTTTATCTTGTTTTTATTAAAATATTTTATCTTTTTATTTATTAAAAATTACTGGTATTTTTAATTTTTTTTTAAATATATAATAAATGAGAGTAAAAGAATTCCAATTCATAATTTTATTTTTTTAATTGAAATTTATGGGTTCTTAATCATTATATACATACAAATGTTATTGAATTATTACTTTTGTTGACCATCTGTCTCATATTTTTACCATCTAAAAGTTTAATGTATTCAACATAAATAAATAAAATAACGAATATATATATTAGTACATATCGGGAGAGGGAAGACAAATATCGATTATTTGAATCAAACCTGTGACGCTGATATTGAACTGGTTTACAGCCAAACAATGAAACCACTACGACATTGACCCATTCGGTAACAATACATTCTTTGTGAAGTAAAAAAAAAAAAAAAAAAAATTTAACCGACAAAACTATAATACAAACTTAGTAAAATAAATGTAGTAAACTAATTTTTTATTTGATTAGAAGTCATAAATTAAAACTGAATATTTATGAGTACAATTTAAAATATTTGGACCACTATGTAACCATTAAATTACTTAGACCAATATGTGTTTAAAAATCAGTATCCATAAACTATGGTATATGTTTGTAACTCTGAACACCCTATTTCTCGTTCGTATTATATGATGTTAATTAAGGAAAAATTGTTAGAATTATTGTGAACAAAGAAGAATATTAGATAAAAAAATTTACACAACAATAGTTTAGTGATATTAATATATAATGAATTTAAAAAAAATAATCATATTTTCGAATCTTATCCTCAAATTTGTGTGGAACTAAAAAAAAAAAAGGAGTGGTGATAACTTTAAATTGATGTAGTGGTAACTACAACTATTAAGAATCTCAAATTGGGAAGAATGAAAATCTCATAACAATATATAAGAGATATAAGTTATTCCTTTATTGACAATTTATTTTAAAGTTGTATTTTATATTATTTAATATGATTGATATCAGAGTTCCATGTTGGTTATTGTTCTCCAAATTCCGATGAAGTAAAAAAATGCTTAGAATTCTAAAGCTCGTTTAGACCCCATCTAAGCAGGCATAAGTTGTGGGTATTTGATCTCAAAGATTCGAATCTAACCAGAGTGAGTAAGTCAAAACAAGTATTTCAATCTATAAATTCATATATAATTCAAGATGGGGCATGTCAAATATCTCACATCGAAAAAAGTGAATATCTTATAACAATATATAAGAAATTTTGAATTAGTTTTCTAATTGTCAATTAGTGTTGAAGTAGAATCTTATATTATCTAATAATAATCGAAATGATTGATGACATATTGGTTTTATTATTTTACTATAATCCAGTTCAAGATCATTACCACGAGTTCAATTCATGAGAACAAGTATCTCCATATAAGATTTGCACTCCACTCATAATTTGTAATTAAAAAAAAAAAAAGAAATCAAGTATTAAGGTAGTGGGTCACACTTGTTTCCTTTTTGGCATGCCGTTGAATTGTAAAAAAAAAAAAAAAACGTGAGTGTGGCTTGTCCCGTAATTATTCTGTTCCTTAATCCCTTTTTGCAAAGTTCCAATTAATGTTCATTAACTGTGCAAAATTAATGTTCATTAATTGTTACTGTCTATTTAATACCCAACACATTCTTCTCTCTCTTTCTCAATCTTGCCTCTCCCAAATTAATTTTACCTACTCTAATATCTCTATTTTCTCTATATGCATATTTTGATTAAAACATTTATTTGTATTTAAAAAAAAAAAAATCAACTATATTTAAAATTTGAATCTATAATTAAATTACTACTTATTTTGGCTCTCAACTCTTACTTTTAAATTTTAACATTCTAAAAAAAGTACGTATATTAATTAAAAAGTAAATTTACTCTTAACTTATAAAAACTATATTTGGATCTCATAAGATTGAGTTGCTTTCCATCATTTTAATTATTTTTAACTTATAGAGTTCCTATTAAATGTTAAATGATTGTTAGTTTTGTACAAATTTAAACTATCCCTTGTTATCAAAAGTCTCCACTTTATTATTATTATTATTATTATTTTCCATTTATTATAAATATCACTAAATTCGAAGACAATCTATACAAATAAATCACAAAACAGCAAAAGTGTATCCTAAATTACTAGTATGGGACCATACAACATGTATTAGACTTTAACTTAGGTTGTTCGCTGTATCGATTATAACTTCACACTAGTTGTATTTGTTGGATAAGTTAGTCTAGTAGTTATGTTAGCCTACTAGTTTGTCGAAATGGTCGATGAACACTTTTGATCAAAATAATTTGAACACTCATGATATAATTTGAACACTTTTGCAAATTAGCTCAACAGTATCAGTGTATATCTGTTGATAAAAAAAGTTTTAAGTTCAAGTTTCTTACCTCCAATTGTTGTAGTTTCAAATATATATTTTCAACATTTTTTCTCTTTCACACTTCCCTTTTATCTCGAAATATGGTCTCTTTCCAAAAATCATCAGCCAATGAGTTTGCACAAAGCTCATACCTACATCACCACGGTGTGACGAATCTGGTTACTTGTTTTAGAGTTTTTTTTATAGACGATGACTATATGACATGGAATCGCGTTATGATGCTGAATTTGTCAACTATAAACAACTTTGATATGCTTAATTATGTGAAAAGTTATAATTGAAAGTTATATGATCATACAACATGCAAGTGCAAGTGCCCATAAACATTAAATTTAAAGTGATTAGTTATGAGTTTTAATTTTTTTTTAAGTCTTTCGAGTTTCTTTTTATAAACTATGCTAATTATTAGGTCAGTTTAAAAAGATAAAAAGTATTTTTGGCACACCTTCTTAAAAACACTTTTCAACTATCAAAACACTATATATATATATAACTGTGGATGGTACTATTTGGAGAACGAGTAGGTAAAAAAGGTAATCAACTAAAATTTATATCCGTCACAAAATGATTTAATGAACAAAAAAACTTTATAAAATTAAGAGATGATAAGTTTAAAATATGGGGACCACTTTATTCACTTTATTTAAGAATTATTATTATTTTTTAATAAATTTTCTTGATATTTAAATATTGTAAGATGAAACGATATGTCTAATAACAATTGTTGAGGGGCGTAGACATTGATCTGAACCATCGTATAAATATGTAAAAAAAAAAAAAATGAAGAAAGAAAAAGTGAGTGGTTGGAGGGAAGTTCTGTAATATGAGAGAGATTGTAATTGTACCCCAATTTTTTTTAGATGGAATGCTTAGAACCAAATCTCACACACTTCTTTCTCCATCATTTTTATTGTAGACCCATTTTTCCCATGCTTGTCTCATCTTTTTACCAATATTCATTGGTTTTAAAAAGTAATTTTTTCAATTTAGGTAGCTTGTAAGGTTTGCTAGTATTTAAATTTGATCATAATCAAATATATGTATGTAAATATGTATTTAAAAAGTAATTATCATATGTATGTAAATATATGTATGTAAATATAATCACTATTATAAATAAAGTGTAAGTAATATAAAATCAATATTCTACCACCTTTGATCATATTAATATTTATATTCAAAAGAAACAGAGTTTGAATAATATCATGTCCGACCTAATAACGTAAGGTCAAAGTTTTGAATCTCTCACATCTAAATATTCTTGAATTAAAAATAATAATGAAAAAAATTTCATACAAAAAAATTAAAGTTTGACTATGTAAAATATTTAGAAATCATTCATAACTTCTATTTTTTTTTTCAAGATTTGTTAGACTTGAATAATAATAAAAAAATGAAGATTATATTTATTAGAAAATAATGAATTAAAAAATAAAAACAAAACTATTTAGTTAAACTAGTCATTATAAAATCTTGATAGCAATTTTAAAAAAGAAACTATTTTTTTTATACTTTTGTAAATTCATATTCATACGAAAGGTCAAAAAATTGTCAATAAAGTATACTAATTAATATGTAATAATAAATAAAATATTCTTTGAGAGTAGTAGTGCCGTCTATATAGGATTTGTTGGTCTCCCAATATATGTACTCAAATAAAAAAAAATCAAATATTGGAAGTATTTATCTTATTAATCATTCATACTTATAGGAAACCATAAACATCCCTAATTTTTTTAATTTACTATTTTTTGTAGGTAAAAATGAATTCAGCCACATTTTAATGATAATTATTACATTGAAATAAGAGAGTCTCCCTCAAATTTTGAAATTTATTGTGTGTTTTTTTTTAATGTAAAATAGGTCTCAATCCATTCATACAAATCTTGAAACTTATAGTTATTTTTTTTATATATACAAACAAAAATCTCAAAATGATTTAAATTAATTTACCAATTCCCAAAAAAATTGTACATCGGCTCCTAAAGTGTAGGTTTGTATGGGAGTACAAAAATTAAATCTAATTTTTATAACAAATAAAATAAGTTCAATATTTTTAAATTTATTGAAAATAAGTTCATATTTTGAAACCCATTATAAATTAAGAATAAAATTCTATGGATATAAATGATTTAAATTTAATTATTTGTTTAATAATAAATTGATGTGTGATAATATTAAAAAGAAACACATTATTGCACAACAATAATTTTTTAATTATAAATTTGTAAATATGATACTAATTTATGCGTTTCATAAAAAATTTGATATTAAGAATGATTAAATATATTTAATTTTTTATAAATAAAAAATTAAAATTTATTGTCATATATCAAGAGATAATATATATATATATATATTATTATTTTTCAAAATTTAAATTTATTTAAATAAACATTTGATATAATAATAGTATAATTATTATAATTATATACCAACATATTAATATATTTAAATAATAATAATAATAATATAACAAAAATAAGAAAACAACTAAAAAAATATGAATAAAAAGATGAAAAAATATTAAATTAAAAAAAAAAGGTGTTGGAGGTCCTACACCTCCTCTCGTCTCACTTCCTCCCTAAACAAAGTCATCCTTACCTAAATATTGCTCGGTAAATATTTGTTATTTTTATACGTATATAGGGGATAGGGGCAAATGAAACATTGACTTTGACTTGAGAGAGTGGGAAAATTGGAAGGAATCCTGCTGCCTCACACCAAACCTGTCCTTCAACCCCAATATTTCCTCCAATTTTTGTGCGAATTATTGGCGCGTGTTCCCATTTTCTCTCTTTTTTATTATTTATTTTTATAAAATTATAAATTTAATTCAAAAACTCTTAAATTTAAAATGATTTTTTTTTTTAAGATTTTTAAAATTTAAGTTATTGATATATTAAGATACTATATGGGTTTGTTTTAGGTAATTAATGAACTAGTACAAATGAGGTTTTGCAATTCATTTTCAAACAATTACATCAAAATGAGTTAAAAGTGTTTAAAATAATCATTCATTTTTAATCATTCATTTCTAACAACTCAAAAGAATCATTCATTTCTGATAATTTATTTATAATTATTCATGTCTAATAATTCATTTTTTACTACTTATTTCTAATCCTTCAAAATAATTGCTCATTTATAACTATATTCAAACGAGCTATTGTCTGAAATCTTTTTACAATAATCATCATCCAAACGAGCTATAAACCCCAACCTCTTTACACAATACCACATTCAAACGAACTATTACAAAAACTCAAATTTATAATTACTCAAAATAACCTCTTATCTATAATCACTCAAAATAACCACTCTACAATTCCACATCTAAAATGTTAATAAATGTTATGTACTTTCAATTTTGTTTGTGTATGATAACAAGAGAAATAGCTCAATAATGCTATATTTCTTAATCATAAATTATAATCTTTATAAATATTTTCGACTTAACAAAAACGATAGTTTCTTACATATTGAAAAGGAAAACTATTACACAAAATAAAGAATTCATGAAAATGCTAGTTATAAAATTGAAAGTTTAGGCTCCGTTTGATAACCATTTCGTTTTTAGTTTTTAGTTTTTGTTTTTAATATTTTAAAAATAAGTTTGTTTGATAACCAATTTTAGTTTTTGTTTTTAAAATTTTAAAAATATTTTTAAAATATTAAAGAAATTCTAAAAACTAAAAAAAGTAGCTTTCAAAAACACATTTTTGTTTTTGTTTTTGTTTTTTAAAAAGCATGAAAAAATCAAGAATAAATAACAAAAAACTAAAAAAAATATAAACAAAATGTGATATTTGAAAACAAAAAACAGTTATCAAACATGTTTTTTGGTTTTTAGTTTTAAAAAACAAAAAACTAAAATGAGTTATCAAACATATACAGTTTTTATTTTTTTAAACAAAAAATCAAAATTCAAAAATAAAAAACTAGAAATAAAAAACGAAAAACGAAATGGTTATCAAACGGGGCCTTAAGGATACACTTTTGGAGCTAACTTTACACCCTCAAATAAAGTTTATTACAATTAATTGGTTAAAATTATATTATCTTAATTGATGCTCTAACAAGACCTAATACACAAATAAATGTTAGACCTAATACATAAATAAATGATTAGGGTGGTTTCATTGTTCGGTGAAAATAAGTATTCGATTGGAGACCAAAATTGCAATTTAACCTATTTATTTATTTTTGACATATATACGACACCGTTTTTGAAATAGTTCTCAAAACTGCGAAGTCTGTTTTTGATAAAAACTCTACCTTTTCTTCATCCCTCTCGTTCCTTGTTGCTGCCGTTCTTAAAAGTTAGGATTTTTACATCACCATTAGCAACAACATACATCAAGCATCTCAGGTCCGATCAGATCCATTCAATTCCCTTTTGTTTCGCTTCTTGTTTCCCATTTTTTTGTTTTTGTGGATGTTAATTTTGATTTTAATTTTGATTTCCCCCCATTTGAGTGTTTCTGAGTTTGATTCTCCCTCCAATTCGGCCTGTTGATTTCTGTTTCTGGGTTGGGTTTTCGTTGTAATCTTCTCCTAGGGTTTTACTCTCTCTGGTTTAATTCTCGAATTGGGGTTTTTTCGTACTTGGAGGAGGAAATGTGTGGGATCATGATTTAGGGTTCGTGTTTAAGACCTTGCACTCTGTGTACAAGTGTATGACGATTTGGTTCTGCTTATGCTTCACCGTTGGAGACGAAGACGAAAAGGAAGAGGAACCGAAGATGCGAGGGGATGACTCTGATCACATTGTGCGAAATGGGGATGATTCGGAAGAGACTGACCGGATTGCCAATTCTGTTGACGGGCCCGACCGCCACGACGGTGATCAAATGAGATTGTTTGAGGATATGGTCAGAGCAATTGAAGACGACCGCGATGGCGGCGGTGGAGAGAGGAGTAGCACTATGGCCTTGGCTTTTTCTTCTACGGTGGAGGCTTTTAATGAAGAGTGTGATCGGGATGCTCACAATAAGCGTGCTAAAGTTCACTCTGAATTCAAGTGAGTCAGTTGTTGACTGTTTATAGATATGATTTTTATGCTTAGTTTCATGGGTTGGCATGTTTTTTGGTTTTCATTCCTTATTTTTCCCATTCTTGAGAAGAAGGGGGGTTGTGGTTTTATTTGAATGCTTCTTTTTTGTGGGGTTTTGGTATGGAGATTGTCAGCGTTTATTGAGGTTGTCATCTTATGAATACGCAGGGTTATTGGTTGGTTGGTACTTTAGCTGTCAATGCATGCTTTTATTTGTTATTTTGGTGCCGGGAATCTCCGAATGGTTTTCTGTTTTGAGCTGCAAGTTCGACATATTGTATGATACTTTGTTTCTTGGTTAATTGAAGTGGTATATTTATGAAGCCGTATTTTTTTCATCGTCCTCGTTTGACATCCATCTTTGTTGTAGTAGACTGTTGGAAGCCTATTTATTATTGCATTTTCGTTATCTTTTCTCGAGTTCCGAAGGGGTGGGTCTTGTTGATTGAGGATTGGGGCCTCCAAGGTATGCTCCTTTGGAGGTTTGAGGTTCGAGATCCACAAGTTGAGTTTAAAGGTAAAATCTCTTGTTGCCTCTCGGGTTCAAGCCTTGGGATGAATGCGAAGCTCCGATTCCCGGTCAATAAAAAAAAAAAAAAATCTTTTCTCAATTTGAAAATAAAAAGCTCTCTTTAATTTGATAACTTCTTCAGTCGCATGATCTAGAAATTCTCTTTTAGTTGTGTATAGCACTATAAGATATGGAAAGCGAAGAAAATATATTTAAGGAAACACCCTAAGTGGTCCCTTTTGATGAGAAGTATCTCAGGCTTTAAGTTATTTAGAGGATTAATAATTTCCAACGGCATCATATTGTATTTTTTAACAAAATTCTAAGATTTTAACGGAAAATCACGCGATTTGAAAATATGATATCTCAAAGTCTTTAGCAGTTGTGAGTCTTCCAAGCGAGTCGTGACCATGGAAAGGTTTCGTTTTTTTTTTTTTTGTTTTTGTTTTTGAGTTTAACAACAAATAGTGGTGGGAGAATTGAACCCATGACCTCTTGGTCATGGACACATACTTATACTGGTTGGGCTATTGCTCTCGTGGCTGTAAATGATTCTTTTTTTTTTTTTTTAAAAGAAAATCATTTATTTGTGGGAAATTCATTCTGTGGGTAAAATTTTCTGAAAAAAGTAAAAAAAATTAAAAAAAATCTAAAGGAAAAAATGGGACCATTTATTGTTTTTGAGTGTCTTAATAGTTGTTTTTGTTTGAAATTGAAGCAACCATTCATGTTCAATGAGTAATGTTAGTTAGGGTGTTTGAATGGGTGTTTCAATTACACGATTTATTTGTATGCAGAAACTCAAAGATGTATCAAACTTCATTTAGATTCTTTTTCTCAATATGAATAGTAAACAATAACTGAAATATTTTGCACAAACTATTTTTGCAAGTTGTTTTCAGGATATGTTCAAGCGAGTCTGTACATTTTCAAGCATTGTCAACCTTGGTTATATACTTATCATGCTCATTTGAGAAACTACTTTAATGCTATAGTTTCATTTTTAATTAAAACAATGTTTTCATTAAGGTTTATCATCAAGGGATGAGTGAACTCTGAGTTAATGAAACAGTCAATACGTGTTGTACTTATCATTCTTGATAATTCACATCCTCTCAACCTCTTTGATCTTGCAGAATAGATCATATCTAGTTTCCTATAACTTAACAGTTGGATTAGTTGGAAAATGAAAAATAAGAAAGGATGCACTCAGCTTAATCTTGTGAGAAGTGTTATTCACTTTAACTAATATTTTATGTTCTTTCTTATATATTTTTTTCTTTTCAATTGTCCCCAGTGAGTGCGCCTTTGCAACTCCATGGCTTTTGGGCGGTGGAAATTCTACAAGAGATTATGATTTGAGTCATGGGTCATCTTCTATTCTGACTAGGAATGAATTTTTCTATCATGCTTCTTCATCAAACCGAGTTGACGACGACAGGGATTTTGAATTTTGTTCTGGCAAAGATGATGAGATAAATGAGAATTGGGCCTGTAATTCAGAGGGGTCTGAAGTAAGAATGGATCTTACAGATGATTTACTGCATATGGTATGCATCTCCTGGATTTATGCTTGTTTTGTTGCTTACCTTTTTTATTTCTTGGATTTCTTATTTACATGAAATTATTTCACAATTGGTATCAGGTTTTCTCTTTCATGGATCACATCAATCTTTGTCGAGCTGCTATAGTCTGCAGGCAGTGGCGAGCTGCTAGTGTTCATGAAGATTTCTGGAGGTGTTTGAATTTTGAAAATAGGAACATATCCATAAAACAGTGTAAGATTTTTTAAATTAGTTTTTCTGATTTTTTTCTTCTTATTTTCCAGAGTAGGTAAGATGATCTAAAAATTTTGGTTGCCTCTAGGAACTAAGGCAATATACTATGATTCAACTTCAAAATATGTAGGAATAGGATCTCCAGTATTCAAGTCGAGAATATCCTTAGTCATTCACGACATGTTGATACTGAATCCTGGGACTGTTATTTATTTGGAGCTTGTATTCAGTACCCAGTATGATCATTCTCCCTCTAAATCTTTTTAACTAGATCTATCCAATGTAAAGGAAAGAACTGTTGCTATGCTTTCGTAAGCTTTGACAATTTCTTTGATTTTTGAAATGATATTTGAATATAATTGTAGAAGTGTTATAGGGATTAGGATGTGATGAGAAAAATCTTTGTAGTAGTCTTGTTTCCAGAGCAACATTTTCAATTGTGTTTCATGTTTGACCTACTTTTGTTTTCCAATCATATTTTGTTTTTTGCCCTCTTATATTTTTATCCAGTTGCATTTTTGTGTCTCTGTATCAACAGATATCCAATCACATTCTCCTTTTTTCTTGATTTGGAGCTGTTTTATTTAATTGATTATAACTTTTTATTGCAGTTGAGGACATGTGTGGACGGTATCCAAAAGCTACAGAGGTAAATATCTCTGGTGTACCTGCTGTGCACTTGCTTTCCATGAAAGCCGTTTGTTCTTTGAGGTAATGATCATTATTTTATTTTTTATTTTCCTGATTTCGTATCTTTTTGCTAAGGCTTATTGTTTTATTTTATTTTTTCTCAGAAATCTGGAGGTCTTAACTCTGGGGAGAGGACAACTGGGAGATACCTTTTTTCATGCCCTGGCTGATTGCCATTTTTTGAAGAGCTTGACTGTCAATGATTCTACGCTAGTTAATGTTACTCAAGAGATACCTATAAGCCACGATAGATTGCGTCACCTTCATCTGATTAAATGTCGTGCTATGCGAATATCTGTTAGGTTGCTATTGTCTACATATCTTAAGGCTAACTGTATATATTTGTTAATATTTTTCTTTTTTTGGTCTAAACATGTTTTTCTTGCAGATGTCCTCAACTTGAAACTCTGTCTTTGAAGCGCAGCAATATGGCACAGGCTGTTCTTAATTGCCATCTTCTTCAGGACTTGGATATAGGCTCTTGCCACAAGCTCTCAGATGCTGCAATTCGTTCAGCAGCTATTTCTTGCCCCCAATTGGAATCTCTTGATATGTCTAATTGTTCGTGTGTTAGTGATGAGACATTACGTGAAATTGCTTCGACCTGCCCTAATCTCCAGCTTCTAAATGCATCATACTGCCCAAATATATCTTTGGAGGTGGCATATCATTTAATTTATACTTTTTAGTGAAAGTGATTGTTATTTCCTTCGGACTTTTTTCCTGATGCTACTTTGGTTGCCTTTTCTTTTGAAGTCTGTAAGACTGACTATGCTGACCGTGCTTAAGCTTCACAGCTGTGAGGGCATCACATCAGCTTCAATGACTGCAATATCTAGTTGCTCTAGGTTGAAGGTCAGAAATTACTTATTTCAACTATTTCTATTTTCTATTTCTCTGAGGCTGTATCTGAATGAGCTGAAAATGGAATGGAGACTTATTGCAGGTTTTGGAGCTTGATAATTGCAGTCTTTTGGCTTCTGTGTCACTGGATCTTCCTCGTTTGCAAAACATCAGGCTTGTCCATTGCCGCAAGTCTGTGTTCTTGTCTCCCCAACTCAGCTTTCATCACATAATTAATTTCATTTAGTATGATTTATTTTTTCCTCGAGTTGAATCTGTTTTGTTTTATTGTGTGCAGATTCTCTGATTTGAGTTTACAGAGTGTTAAATTATCATCCATAATGGTCTCTAATTGTCCATCTCTTCACCGGATCAACATCACTTCCAATTTACTTCAAGTATGTCGTAATGGATCTTGAAGGTTTTCATAATAATTTCGTCTTATATTAAGGAATACTGAATTGTATTTGTGGACTGGCAGAAATTAGTGTTGAAGAAACAAGAGAGCTTGGCCAAATTGGTTTTGCAGTGCCCCAATCTGCAAGATGTGGACCTGACAGACTGTGCATCTCTTACAAATTCTATATGTGAGGTTTTTAGTGATGATGGTGGATGCCCTATGTTGAAATCACTTGTTCTTGATAACTGTGAGGTAAGTTTCTTGGTGCCACCCGTTAGCATAATCGTATTGATCTTTGTAGCTTAATCATTTGCAAGTTATTTGGTTTTGACTTTCCATTGATTTCTGACGTGAACATGCTTTTTTGTTCAGAATTTGACAGCTGTTCGATTCTGTAGCAGATCGTTAGGAAGTCTTTCCCTTATTGGTTGCCGGAAAATCACTTCACTTGAACTTCATTGTCCTAATCTTGAACAAGTTTCTCTAGATGGCTGTGATCGTCTTGAAAGAGCATCATTTTCCCCTGTATGTGAAAACTGATGATTAGTGAACTTTTATTAGTCACTACAAATATTTTCCTAGTGTTTAGGATTGATTTTTCTTCTTTGTCTCTTTTTTTAAGGTTGGTCTGCGGTCACTAAATCTGGGAATTTGTCCTAAATTAAATGAATTAAGACTCGAGGCGCCTCATATGGATTTACTCGAGTTGAAAGGCTGTGGTGGGTTGTCAGAGGCAGCCATCAATTGTCCTCGTCTAACATCATTGGATGCTTCCTTTTGTTGGTTAGTTTGTTATGATTCTTTGGACGACGGCTTCTATTGGATGGATAATTGTTGGTACTTATGTTGTTAATTTCTTTATTTTCACTTGCAGCCTACTTAAAGACGAGTGTTTGTCTGCAACTACTGCCTCATGTCCACAGGTTGAGTCATTAATACTGATGTCATGTAGTTCTGTTGGTTCAGAGGGGCTTTACTCTGTGCAATGTCTTCCGAAGTTGGTTGTACTTGATTTATCGTATACCTCTTTGATGAGCCTGCAGCCAGTCTTTGAGTCTTGTCTTCAACTTAAGGTAACCTTTTTGATGGATATATAGAGCTATCTAGGACATTTAGATACTACTCAAATTATTATCACGACCCGTTTTGATCTGTCAAAAGGAGCATAGCTCCAGTAACGTGTATGACCTAGTAACCAAGAGGTTACATGTTTGAAACTTTCACCCCTAATGTTGTTGAATTAAAAAAAAAAAAAGAATATCACGACCTCTTCTGAGCTTCTCATGTATTGATGTTTTTTTGTTTGTATTCTTGATGCAGGTATTGAAACTACAAGCATGCAAGAATTTAACCGACTCATCGCTAGAGCCTCTTTACAAAGAAGGTGCTCTTCCAGCTCTTCAGGAGTTAGACTTGTCTTACGGTACACATTGTCAGTCTGCCATTGAAGAGCTTCTGGCTTGTTGCACACACTTAACTCATGTGAGCTTAAATGGGTGTGTGAACATGCATGATCTAAATTGGGATTGTAGCATTGGACAGCTTTCGTTGTCCGGCATCGCTCTTCCTCTCGGTCAGGCCAACCTTGACGATATTGAGGAACCGGTTGCACAGCCAAACCGTCTGTTACAGAATCTTAACTGTGTAGGTTGTCAAAATATTAGGAAGGTCCTCATTCCTCCTGCTGCACGTTGTTTTCATTTATCATCATTAAACCTATCTCTGTCTACAAACCTCAAAGAAGTTGACGTTTCTTGTGACAACCTATGCTTTCTTAACTTGAGGTTATTCTCTCCCATCCTTTTGTTCTATCAACAATTCTAGTTGATTTTTACATTTATTATTCTATGCTAAATAACTTGCTTTTAAATTTTTTTTTTTTTTTTATATAGTAATTGTTGCTCCCTGGAAGTTTTGAAACTCAACTGCCCGAGGCTGACCAGTCTATTTCTCCAGGTATTTCTCTTTTTTCCTTGTAAGTTTGGGACTATGAATGGTCCAAAATCTGGTCTTCAAGCGACTTGTAACTATTAGGCCGGGGATCAGATGGGTCATAATGCATTGTTTGCTTCTGGGTTCTTGCATTCTGGCTTGAATGATTGATTGGATGGGAGTTTTTTCTCTCTCCCAATCTTATGAGTCCATAAATCATCATGGGTTGACGTTGTGGTCAAAGTGGGACATATCAATCAAATAGGTGATTGGTTCAATCCATAGTTGACATTCAAATGCTATAGGATTTCTTGTAAAAATAGTTGAGGTACGTGTAAGTTAGGACAAACACTTACGGATATTAAAAAAAAAATCACGTGTCCTTACCTGTAATATTTGACACCCCTAAAAAAGAAAAATAGAGTAAAAAAAGAAAAAGAAATGGTTTTCAAGGAGCGGCCTGCCTCATTGATTGAGGCTTCGAGCTTCCTAGGTATGTTCCTTTAGAGGTCTTAGGTTCGAGATCCATGCGTTGAGTTTAATAGTAAAATCCCTTGTTATCTTCTAGGTTCGTGCCTTGGGACTGGGCGTGGATACCGCCAGGATATATGAGAGTGAAGTTACGATTTCCGTATGAGATTTAAGAGATACATATGATATGAATACTAACTAAATCTGTGTTTTTCCTAGTCATGCAACATCGAGGAAGAAGCGGTTGAAGCTGCAATATCGAAATGTGGCATGCTCGAGACATTAGATGTCCGCTTTTGTCCGAAGGTGGGGGTTACAGTTTTGGCACTATGATAATGTTAGTTTTGCCTGATCTTGAAATACATTTTTTACTCGCAGATCTCGTCGATTAGCATGTTACAACTGCGTATCGCTTGCCCGAGTTTGAAGCGGATCTTCAGCAGTCTGTCCCAGCATGATTAATTCTTCTTTTCACTAAAAAATTTCCTCCTACTTGCCAATTTCACTTTATTATGTATATGGTATTTGAATTCTGTCAGCTTCCGTTTGCTTGTGGTATATAGTTAGTTTATGTTTGTGACACCTTATAAAATAAGTCAAGTTTTTTTTTTTTTGTCTATAATGCTACCAGCTAAGTGTTAGGCTTCCTTCCACCTTTAATTCAGTTTTGCAGTGTTTATGAGAGAGATTGAAATAGATAACACATTATCTTTTAAGTCTCTGACACAATCAGCTTCTTCGTGTTCCTTTCCTATGTGAACCATTCATCCCATTGTTAACATTTCTGATTCTTAATCGTTACTGCTATCCATGTCTCAAATTTCATTGTTTTTATTTGAATATCACATTGAAAACTGTTCTCATCAACACTTTCTCGACAATTAGGAGGTGTGTTTGGGGGAAGGAGAATGGTAATGATTATGGGGGAATGAGAATTAGGAGGATAGGAAATGAAATGATTGTGGGAGAATGATTATTTGTGTTTGGGATGAAAAGAATAATTATGGGAAGAATGAGATGAATAAAATGATTATGAGGAAAATAAAATAATGTGTATAATGAGAGTAAAAAATAGTGATGTGATGTAGTTGTGGGGAGAATGAAAAGTAGGTATAAAAGAATGAAAAATGTGATTTTTGAAAAATGCAATCATGAGAGAATGATTCCTGTTGTCAAAACACGAAGAATCATTTCAATTTTCGTCTCCATTTTATTTTTGGTGGCACAAATACACCTTTAGTGTGATTTGAGTAGGCTTTAACAACATTTCTCCATGTTTGTGGAGGAGAGTTAAATTTTGAATGTGGATAAAAGTTATCTCTTTACAAAAAGGTCAGTTTATTTGGTGTTAAATTCAATTTATAATAATCATCTAACTATAAATGGAGAAAATATTTATAAATATGGTCACTTTTAAGAAATTTTTTTAGCTATTATAATCATTGGCATTATTATTATTTTTTAATTTTTTTTATAATAACGTATTAATGTATTTATGAATATTTATAATACAATATTAATGATTAAAGATGTAAATACTTTAAAATTTGTCCAAATTTATAATTATTTTGTAAGAATGACACATTCAATATAAATTTCCTATAAATTAAATTCGTAATTTTTTTTTTTCTAACAATTAAATATTGTAGGAGAATATGGTATATTTTATGAAATTAGTCTAGATGTACTTGTACTCAAAGCAAAGGAGAAATGAAATACTATTATAGATAAAGTAAATTAGAACATGGACAGTTGAGAGATCTTTGTTTGTTTATGGAATTTCTTTTGTAAGGTATCGTTTATCAGTGAGAGTTTTTGTTTCTTATAAGATAAAAACGCAATACACTCACTAATGTCATTCATTAAAAGAAGGATAAATTATAAATTAAAGTTAAAATTTAGTTTTTATGATTTTAAAATCTTATTCTTAATTGTTGGCAAAATTGAATAAAAACAATAAGGATGGAGGATTCGAGCTGATCTCTTAATCATTGATTGTACACTAATACTAGTGATCAACTACTTTTGTTGGTCCTTACAAAATGATAATAAATGTAAACAAATTGTAAAGTATTTACATTTATAATATTAATATATTTTAATATGATATTATAAAACTCATTAATATTGTAGGTGAAAATAGTCAATAACATTAGTACCTATATTTACATACTTATTTTCTACATTTAATTAGTCATCCAAATTTTTAAAAATAAATTGCGTTTGGATTTTGAGGTTCTTTGTGTCGTTGGGCGATTGTGATTTTTGGGCCTTGAAAAAGACAGCCATTTTATGGTTACTGGCTGGCCCTCACTCACTCAGTCGCCAATTCAATGACCGCTCCCTTTTGAGTGAAACACAAGTCTCTGTCTCTACCGCTTCAATTCAATCTTACTTTTTTCTTCAATCCCTTTATTCTATCAATTTCTTACTTTCCTTCTCTCTTTCACTCTACGTTAGCTCCAATGGCGACCAAGATTCTGTTTTGTATCATGTTTTCCGCTATGTTCGTCTCTGTATTTTCTGCTGCAGGTAAAATCAAGTTCTTCTCTCACCCACTTGGATTTCAAGTCCTTTTGTCTATGTATTCTGCATTTATTGGTTCTAGATTTGAAGATTCTCTTCTGGGTTTGTTGTAATTGATCTGCATTTGACCTGGGAGCCTTTTGTTTTTCCTTCTTTGAATGTTTCTGTGTAGTTTATGCTTCTGGGTTCTTGCATTATGAGCTGAATGATTGATTTGTAACTGTAATTAGCAGCCATGAACATTTCTAAGTTCAGATCTGTAGCTGATCTATAGCTTTTTGGTTGTTGGTTCTTCTATCTTTCTATCTAGAATTGTAATTTGAAGTTGAAATTCTGTGTTGCTTCTTGTAAAGGTACCGAAACCAAATCCTTGCTATTGATTCTCAGAAACAAATAAATACCGAACAGTATTGAAATGGAAACTAATACTCAAATGTGAATAAGTTCTCAATCGACAGCAGCGTTCTTCGTTAACAAAGAACAATAAACAGAAATACAATGTAATTGAAAGGATAAACAATAAACGATAAACTAATCAGTGAGTTATAGGTTTACCCGAGACTCTCCCTTTAAGTCCTATTCTTGACCTCCAAAATTAGACCTGTATCTTCTTTCATTACATTAGACCAAAGGTGCAAAGCTGCTTGATTGAGAAGGTGAGGTGCGGAGCATGAGACAACTATATAGGAGAAGGAGGAGGAATCGACTGAGTTGTATTATTTCCAGAAGAGAACCTCGTCCGAGAACTTGTATAGCATTGTTTATATCCCCAAGTGGCTTCCTTTTCCATTTTCACAATAACAACCTATTAAAGAACTTCCCAATTTGCCCTTTTAGAATGTTCAAGGGAATTGAGGTCCTTCCCGTTTCTGTTTTGTATCTTTTGTTAGTGTTCTTGAGAATGTAAATTTGTCCCTTTCTTTATGTTAAGACTCCAATCGAATTCAAAAACTTACTGTTGTTGATCTGGAACAATTGCAGCCAATGTGACTGATAACCCTGCTGATAAACTAGTAGCTGTGCTTAACAAGAACAGAACTGATCACAAGTTATCTGCTCTTAAAGACAATCCTGGATTGGCCTGCCTTGCTCTTCAGTATATTAAGTTCTACCAAGGGAAATGTGGAGCGGTTGGAGGTTCCGACGGAATGAAGCCTCCTAATTCTGCGTTTGTTGAAACTTTTGCGCCCACATGTGGAGTTGTTGTCTCGTCTATCGCTCCAATCACGGGACGGTTTCTTGGTTGCCAGTCTAAATACGTACACGCTCCCGAAGCGTTTTCCGATGTGTTGATGGTGAATAGCAAGAGCTTGGAGATTCTTTACTACAAGAATCACACAGAAGTTGGAGCTGCTGTGACTGGCACAGATGGAGGTTCTCCTTACTTTTGGTGTGTGTTGTTCAGCAATGGAAGCCTCTCTAACAGCTTTGCTTTTGAGGGAGGAGTTGCAAAGTTAACAAGGCCTGGTTGCTACAGTGGGGCTAATGACCAATGCAGCGGAGCCGATAGCCTGTTTTCAACCACCCGTATGTCGCTATTAGCCTTGACTTCTTTGCTTGCCATGACATATGCCTTTGTTTTTTGATCATCAGGTCTCATCTAAACATAAAAAATGTCGTTTTACTTGCAACCAGCTATTTTCTTTATCAAATGGTTGGGCGGTGTATTCTTTGTTTGATTTTGTGGTTTTCAATATGTTTTCGAGGTGCTGGATTCTTGCTATTTAGCTATCACCATCATATATTGTAAAATCTTATGTATTCTTGGATCTCATTGTAGCCATTTTTCTCAGTGAGTTGATAAAGAAAGTTCCTCTATACAAGTACTATGATGTTTGAATCAGACTTTTTGAGCCGATCCATTGAAATAATTGCTATATGATGATGAATTGAAACTGTGATCCAAATACTGATATGAAATCTGAATCTATTTGTATAATCTTCAATTCGTATATGAGTTCAATCCTTGACGTATTTTGTGGGAAATTCTCACTATTGAAATATCTTGAACTAATTATGTTGCCTACAAATACTCAGCATGAGGGCTCACTATATTTTATTAAGATTTTATGAGAGATGAACTATATAAAGTTTCTTAAGACACCTATTCTCTTTACTTGGCATTCCTATCCTTCACGATCTCCAAAATAAAACGGTTTCTCTTGTATGCTTGTAGATATAGCTAACAGTCACAATGTTAATGAGCTACGTAAGTATGAAGCCTAGAAGAGAGCTATAACACGCATTTTAACAGTTGGAAATCATTTTTGTAATCCTACGAGACCCTTCTTTAATTTCATATATTAATGACGTAATCCCTATGAGACTCTTCTTTAATTTCATATATTAATGAAATTATTTCTTATATATAAAAAAAAAAGATAACCAAAAAACAAACTCATGAAAACTTACAATCAAAATAGACAATATCATATAAATGTGAAGATTTGTCAATTGGGGTGGTCATCTCAAAACATTCTCAAATTATGTAAATTCTAATGAAACATTTGATACATGATGATGAAATGAAAGTGTGATCCAAATACTAATATGAATTCCCAAACACCCTGTCAAGTGTTCATGACCAAAAAGGTCATGATTTCGAATCCCTCCATCCATAACTATGGTTGAATTCAAAATTTGGAAACGCCCCGTTTGATCTTAAATCCAAACATGCTGGAAATCCATGGCGATTTTTTTTGGAAAATTCTCTCAAATTTCTGGTATGAATAGAATACAAAACTGCAAAAGATTTAAACTTCAAGTCTAAGCTAACTTTCCATTGATAAAACTAAAAGTATCCTGAAAGGTTAAAGCACAGAAACAAGCAAACACAAAAACATTGAAAGGTGAATAGTGAACTCCTAAGCCTCCCAAAACATCAAAGAAGCTTTACACTTCAAAACAAATATAAGAAGAAGAAGAATGATTAATATGCCACCAGAAGAGCCACCAACTCTGTGAATCCAATAAGCATCAAACCTGGCACATCTCTGTTCCAAGTGAAGCACACCAGCAATAATAAAGATCAAGGTAATGAGAAGAACAGGCAACCAGAAGCCAAGGTTAATGAATGATTCCTCGTCCTCCTCCGTCTCGATGCTCGGTCTTCGGTCGATATAGAGCGGCGAAACCACCGCCAGAAGGCCGAGTCCTACTGCTACCGGCCGGCCGTAGGAAGAAAACCTGCTCCTCCTCGACGTAGCACCGATCTCGGTCTCCATTCTTGGAGATGGAAAACTAAGTTCTAGTTCTCTCTAAGTCTTGTGTTGTTGCAGTGAAACTGTTTGGTGCTTCTTTCTTGTTTGGAGAATGGGAATATTATTGATTTTCTGAAATGAGAATTTATTCTGGTGAAGATTGAGTGTTGATGAAGCTTAATTGTGAGAAGAAGATTGGTGGGAATTGAGGCATTATTCGCCATTAATGAACAGAAGCTCATTTCATTTTATTATTAGTATTATTATTTGTGGAATCTGATTCCAGTGCCATAAACTGAAATTTACAAATCAAAAGAAACAAAATATGAACACTGTTGGAGATCTTTGAAGCTTTTTTTTTTCTTTTTTCTTTTAACTATGTAAAGTTTTATTTTCATCGGAAAATTTAAACTATCTTTTAATTATTAGATCATGTATCATATCACATGAATTATATTGTTGTTTGCTATAAACTTAAGGTAGGACATTTTATTTTAATGTAACATATTTTTAAGACATGTTAAACTACCGACTCAATAAGTCAACAGAGTAGAGTATATTAAATTATATTAACACTTCTAGCATTTTTGTCACTTGTGCCTTTGAAAATTTTAAAAATATCCAAAAAAATAAAAATCAATACGTGCAAACGATTTGAACGTGCAAAAAAGAAAAAAAGAAAAAAGAATATATATATATAAATATAAAATTTTAATAAAGGTGAGTGTTTCTTATGTAAATGGAAGTCTCAACAACCAATGGATATAATAATATAAGGATTCTCCTCGAAAATATTAAATACAAAAACAGTTCAATAATTAAGAAAATAAACACATGTCAATTTTTGCGGAAAATATAAGAACTTATGAAAAAAAGATACTCATAATCAAAAGTAGGAGAGCTCGGGAGACATATTATATGACCATAAAATTACAAAGTTGAATCCTTACCTTCAATTATCGTTAAATTTTAAAAAATAAATTCAAAAATATTGTTTACATTCCAATTTCATATCTAACATAGAAGTAGGGGTGATATTAGTTCAGTTTTCTTTGATTAGGTCAAATTGAAAATCTAACTGATCCAACCAATTTGATAAAAAGAGGAAGCGAACCATTGTCCAATAAAAGACAAAATCATTGATTCAGATTTTCTCGACTTTTAGACCAAATTGAATCGATCTGGTCTAATTTGACAAAAAGAGAAACCAAACCAATATCCAATAAAAAACAAAATCATGGGTTCAATTTTTTTCGATTCGGTCCCTTAACGGTTTAATTCTTTTTACTATTTTACATGCAATTTTACTTCCAACCACTACTTGAAAGTTTTTTTCCTATTTTTTTTTCAAAATTTATAATTAAATTAAAAAATTAATTAGTCCTGAGTAGTTAAATTAACATATAAAAAATGAAAGTAAATAATTTATTATTAGTTCGATTAAGTTTTTATTGGTCTTTACAAATAAAAACTGATATAAGCCAATAACTTTTGTCTTTCTCCAAATAAAAATTAATATATTCAATATTATTGGAAAATTCAAACCGATCCAATAGATCAGTTTAGTTTGTTCAATTTTTATTACCACCCGTACATTGAAGTGAAAAATTTTCAAAATATTTTCGTTTAATCCGTATTTATGATTAGTCAAATGAACGGTAAACGTATTTTCCGTTCTTCAAAACTTAATTCTAATAATCATATACTTTCAAGTCATTACAATGTTAATTTTTAGTCAACTACAAAGATAATTAAGTGTAATATGGACATAATTAAAAAGAAAGAAAGAAAGTGTAATATGGATATTTTAAAAATAATATATAAAGTTAAAAGTATTTTTTAAAATTTATAATTTAGCTTAAAATAAAAATAAACCCGCACGTTTATTCTAGCGAGTTGAAATTTACTTGCCATCTGGCAGGGAGAAAAAGGATAAAAGACATGACGTGGCAGTTGCAGTTTCATTCCGGAAACATTGCCACTGTCTTCAATTCAGCTACCACTACCTCCCATCGTTGAAATTTTGGCTACCATTTCTCTAAAAACTTCAGCTCCGGCGCTGCTCCGATGCTCTGATGGCGGCCGATTTATCGCCGTTCTCCCTCTGGCCTCACCGCCGCCTCTTCCTTCACTCCGCCCCCAAATCTACCGCTTCTTTGTTTGACTCCAGGCCTGGATTCCTCCCCATACGCCATCGGAAACAGCATCAACACCGTTTTGGAAGATGCTTAGGCCATCGCCTCGCGGTTTCGAACTCCCTTGGTGGTGCTGAGCCTCTGGCACAGAACACGGTGCTTCAACCCGAGCGGCGGGATGAGTCTTCGGTTCTTCTTGATGTTTCTGGAATGATGTGCGGTGCGTGCGTCTCCCGCGTCAAGTCGATTTTATCGTCCGATGATCGAGTTGGCTCTGTTGTGGTTAATATGTTGACTGAGACGGCGGCGATTAGGTTGAAATCGGGTGGAGTTGTTGGTTCGGCGGTGAATGTGGGGGAGAGTCTGGCGCGGAGACTGACGGATTGTGGTTTTCCGACGAGATCGAGGAATTCGGGGGTTGGAGTGGCGGAGAATGTGAGGAAATGGAAAGAGATGGTTGAGAAGAAACGAAGAATGTTGGTTAAGAGTCGGAATCGGGTGGCTGTTGCTTGGACTTTGGTTGCTTTGTGCTGTGGCTCACACGCATCGCATGTCTTGCACTCTCTGGGGATTCACATCCACGGTATCTTTGCAAATCTTTAAACGAAATTTCGTTTTCGTTAAATGATTCATTGCTTCAACGTAAATGTATGCTATGATTTACAAAGAATCTATAAGCAAACTGGACTTTCATAAGCTTTGAGTTCATGAATTTGAGTTATAAATTTCGAGATTAGTTTTTTGGTAATCTTTAAGCAGTTCCTGAGTGTAATGCAAGTGCAGCCTGTAATAAAAGTCAAATTGAATTGAGTTGACTTTTTTCCTTGTTTCAGGACCATGGATGGAAGTGCTTCATAATTCGTATGCAAAGGGTTGTTTTGCTTTGGTTGCTCTTTTAGGACCAGGACGAGGTCTGTTTGTGCTCTTTATTTTAATCTTTCGTATGGTTAGTTTCTGAAAAGGAACCATATTATCAAGGAAAGATTGCTTTATACAACAAGAATATTAAATTAGCTGTTATGAAAACGGAAATCAACCAACCAATCAAAAATATAAGAAAAACCGTAAAATAAGAACACAAAAATTTACGTGGTTTACAAACAGTGTGGTAACTACTCCACGGGCAGAGAGGGGGCACAATTTTATTAAAGAGAGGCGAAAATACAGAATGAACATCATAGGAGCTAGGGTTTAATTCGAGTTTATATAGTGTACTCTCATTAAACCCTATTATAGATAAATGTCTAAATTACATAAAAGTCCATATAGGAAAGAGAGTCAACAATACAAATTTCGTTTAGGTTTCGGGAGCGTTGCCCCTGAACCCCACTCGCTGATCGGGCAGCAAGACCTCGACTAAGTAATCGTAGGGCATTAAATCGTTCAAGGCATATCTCAACACTAGCAATAGATTTTTTGTGCTATTTCTACCATTTTTTATGTCATTTAACTGTAGGAGAGTGTGGACTTGTGTTGGACCACTGTTTTACTGATATTCATTTTAAAGGCCTTTTTTCGAGTCGTCATTTGTATTACTGACCTTTTGGATTGTATGTAGTATTCACTTTGCTGCTAAAGATACAACCTCCTGGACTTGCGATTACGATCTTGTATGATGTTTAAATTGATAATTTGCTGCAGAACTACTTTTTGACGGTCTGAGGGCATTCAGGAAGGGATCACCTAATATGAACTCTCTTGTGGGTTTTGGAGCAGTTGCTGCATTTATTATCAGTGCGGTAAGGCGTTATCAAAGGTCTCAAGTTCTTCTAGGCCATATTTTGGTTATTTATTTATTTTTGGGATACTTTTTGGTTATTTTTTAAAAATGTCTTTTTGAAAAGCATCATAGTAGCTTAATACTAACGAGTTTTAATCTATTGCGTAGGTCTCACTTCTTAATCCTGAACTAGACTGGGATGCCTCATTTTTTGATGAGCCGGTGACTTGCTCAACCTTCAGCTGATCATCTTGATTCAATTGAGAATATCTACTCCATGTTCACATTCAGTTTTGTTTATTATTTTTTTCTGGTATAAGATGGAATTTGGCCTTTGAATTGGCATTTCTCAGTACAACTCTTTTTTTTTAGCATGCAGGTCATGCTTCTTGGGTTTGTGCTTCTTGGGCGCTCTCTGGAGGAAAGAGCAAGGGTTAAGGCTTCCAGTGATATGAATGAACTTTTAGTAAGTTTCAATCAATCTCAAACAGTTGTTTTTGTAAAAAAAAAAAGAAAAATCAATCTTAGAAAGTTAAACATTACAATGAATGTATCTATTGATCTTTACCGTGGTTGAATATGAAAAATAACCATTCTACAACAAAGATTAGAATTTTCCAAGAAATCAGCCTGTGGTACTAACTTTTTGCTTGGGACAATTTGTTTATTTGATTGAAGCATTCATGTTTTGGCAGTCTTTGATCTCTTCTCGTTCACGACTAGTGATAACTCCATCAGAAGGCAATTCCTCTGCAGATGATGTGCTTTGCTCGGATGCAATGTGCATTAAGGTGTCCACTGATGACATTCGGGTTGGAGACTCGGTTTTAGTTTTACCTGGAGAGACTATTCCTGTAGATGTAAGCACCAGAGATTATTAGCGAACAACACCTCTTTATTTCAGGGCCCAAATGACCATGTCAATGGTTATTTTTCTCAATCACATATGCCATCTTCTTTGAATTCTCCATTATCGATAGATGCTGCCCTTCCTTAAGGAGGAGAAACTTGAAAATGCTTGGCTAACAATGATTCTGGCTTAACAGGGGAAGGTTCTTGCGGGAAGAAGTGTTGTGGATGAGTCAATGCTTACTGGGGAATCTCTTCCTGTATTTAAGGAAACAGGGCTTATGGTCTCAGCTGGAACTGTGAACTGGGTATGATTTTTCCTTGATGTTTAGGATTTCAAACTGCATGTTTATTCAGATTTACATACAAGTATAATTTGCTACCTTATTTCAAGTAAGAGGATTTTTTGTGCATTAATGAAAATTGATCTCCTCTAGGATGGCCCTTTGAGAATTGAAGCATCTTCAACTGGCTTAAACTCAACCATCTCCAAGATTGTTAGAATGGTAAGGGCACCATTTTCTTAAATTTATATTGTTGCAATAATTACATGGATATGCATAATGGTAAATTGCCTTTTCTTAATGGGTCATCTTGTAGAAGTAACGACCACAATAATATTATTTTGCTATTAGAAACGACATTTTGCAGACATCATTTTACATAGCTCTCTCTCTCGCCCTCTCCCCTCTTTTAGGCATGTAGTAAAGTTCTAATAAATAGGTCATTCCATTCTTTCTCATATCTTTTCAGTATCTAGTACAATTCCAAGATATTAACAGGTTTACAGTTGGAGGGTTCAACATTACATGTGCTTGTATTGCGGTTGCTTAGAAAGGAATATGGTTTTGCTCTAGGTGAACATGATTAAAAACTTGCTTGGATTTGGCAAAATGTTTTCACAAAATTCTGTCTCACTTGATTTAAGAAATCTTTGCATAAGAATCTTTTTCGCTGCACATGCAATGAAGAGATTACTGCTTTAAAGTACTGAGTGAAGGAGGGACATATATTTCCCAGCTGAACCCATACTCTAGCTTTATGTATGACCCATCAGGTTGAGGATGCGCAAGGCCATGAAGCACCTATACAAAGGCTTGCAGATTCAATAGCTGGGCCATTCGTGTACACTGTATTAACTCTCTCAGCGGCAACATTTGCATTTTGGTAAGCATGTGCTTCTTAATTTTCTACTTGATGAAACTCTGGTGCTTAATTTCTGAAAGGGTGGTAAAGGGCCTAAGAAGAATTTGGGCGAGTTCTTAATGAACAACGTATATGTCTTACATGATTCTATTTCTATGCTGATAATTCCTATGGCCAAATGCTGACGCTGTAGAATTTTCTTGAGAAATGCAAAATATGTCTATGCAGTTAGCTTGACCATAAAGAGTTTTTTTGGTGCAATATGCTTGTTTATTTACATTGTAAAAATTCATTTCTAGGTATTTCTTTGGTACCCATATTTTTCCTGACGTTTTGATCAATGATATTGCTGGACCAGATGGAGACCCCTTGCTTTTAAGCTTGAAACTTTCAGTTGATGTCTTGGTAAGTGAGTGTTGAGCTTTTATACTGGAGACTTCGAAATCTCAAACTTTGTTGTGAAAAAAAAAGATTTCTTAATAAATAATGAGTGGGAGTCATTTTAATCAGTAAAGCAGGGGGAAAATTCAAGATTATATTCATGCCATATTTTCTAGTGCTCCCTCATAATGAGAGTGATTCAGTAAAAGTGCATTTATAAAGTGTTTCGAAACTCAGTCTTATCCTCATACATACAGAACAAAACAAACCCAAAAAGGGAAAAAAAGAAGAAGCTCATTCTTCTGTTGTCATCACGAAATATGAAAAAAAATGACAGTGACTATGACCAAATTGGATTTTAACATGATTTAGGAATGGAAAAATTATGTCGAAAGATTACATCATTCATCTCACAAATTAAATGTTAATGTGCAAGTCTTGGTTTAACCCACATTACATTGTAGTCCTAAATGTGGTGTTCTTTTTGTACTTCTATCGCCCCGGAAAAAGAATATTAAAGTTGCATGGTTTTGTACCGTTGGAAAATTGGTACTTCTTCAGGTAGTTTCTTGCCCATGTGCACTTGGACTAGCCACTCCCACAGCAATTCTAGTTGGCACCTCCCTTGGTAAGTTTCAATTTGTTTTCATAAAAATAATAAAACTAATGAGATGTTTGACATTTCCATGAAGTGTGACTCGAGTTTTTATGTATAAACAATGGCAAGTGCTCATAGTCTCTTCTTAATCTGCATTCCTAAGAACTTTGAATGATGACACATGTATCCAACCATAAGTGGAATCTGGAAGTTAATAATAAAATGTAGTACAGGTCAATGACTCAATAATAAAAAGAGAAAATCAGAGGAGCAGGTCCTAGAAGGGAAAGAGGGATAGTGAGATCCCGAACAAGTTAAATGAGCACAGAATTTTCAATAGTCGCTCTGATTTTGTTCACATATGGTGGATGTACTGGCACATTTTGTAGCTTATTTATGCTTGCATTTAAGTTGATGATGTCAAAATTGATTGCTCGTATTTGAATCATATGTCTGAGTATGTAACTATTTATTTCATGTTTGCATACGAGCACCCAATTGAGATTACTATATATACCTTTCCAATTTAACCTTCCTACTACTAAAATCTCATAATATATTTAAAAAAATAAAGAAAATAAAATAATGCATGTTGGAGTTCTTTCTTATGTTGTTGTGCACTACAAACTGATCAGGGGCTAGACGAGGACTTTTAATAAGAGGAGGAGATGTATTGGAACGGCTGGCAGGCATAGATTGTGTTGCTTTCGACAAGGTGATTATTTTATGATATTATAAAATCCCGCTTTAACTCTCCTTCAGACAACTACATGAAACTTCTCATAACAGAAATAAATTATAATAATCATAAACTTTTAAGAATTTGAAATGCATGTTTCTCTAGATCATTCAGGCAATGTTCTTCACAGTCTCACCAAATTTCTCAACTTCCAGACAGGGACACTTACTGAAGGAAAGCCTACTGTTTCTTCTGTAGTTTCTTTTGTTTATGAAGAAGCAAAAATTCTTCAAGTTGCTGCTGCAGTAGAGAAAACAGCTTCACATCCAATTGCAAAAGCTATCATAGATAAAGCAGAATCTTTGAATTTGACCATTCCGGTCACAAAAGGGCAGCTGGTAGAACCAGGCTTTGGATCTTTTGCACATGTCGATGGGCGACTAGTTGCCGTTGGTTCATTAGAATGGGTTAATGATCGATTTGAGAAAAAAGCAAGTACATCTTATCTCAAGAATCTTGAGCATTCTGTGTTCCAGTCATTACTGGGGATATCATCTTCAAATAATTCAAAAACAGTTGTTTATGTTGGAAGCGAAGGAGAGGGCATCATTGGTGCTATTGTTATATCTGATTGTTTGCGCTATGATGCTGAATCCACTGTTAATAGGTAATTTTTATTTTCATCAAATGGCTTTCTGATTAATCTACTATTAAAGTTCAATTTTCCTTTTGACAAGTAAAATTCCTAGTACTTAGCAACAACAGCTGCATTAGCAACCAACTCTTTGTATGATATCCTAATGAATTTATGAATAACGTTCACCTTGTGTTTCTTTCTTGTGGCATTGAGAAAAGGAACACCTGGAAATGTTATTATCATGACGCCAATTGTTTTGGATTCCCAGCTCTCTTCCAGGATGTTTTTACTTGAACATTGTTGATTCTTGTTAAACCACTAATCAATCTAAAAACTTAAATGGATAGATAGATTGGGGTAAATTTAATTATATCAACTAACACTCTCTTTACTGGTGGACTTGAGAATTTAAAGGATGCTCAACAAGTGAAAATTAATATTAATTGGAGATGAAACTACTTCACAGAGGTTTGAACTCTAATACTATGTTGAATCATGTTAAGTCACCAATTAACCTAAAAACTCTATAAGTTTCCCGCTGTACTGAACATTGTGTTCTCGTGTTTAATCTGTTGCTCTGATTGGTAGGCTCCAGAAGAAGGGAATCAGAACAGTCCTCCTATCGGGAGACAGGGAAGAGGCAGTTGCAAATGTAGCCAAGACAGTTGGAATAGAAAATGAATTTGTCCACTCATCTATGACTCCTCAGAAGAAATCTGAACTTATTTCCATTCTAAAAGCTGCAGGACATCGAGTTGCTATGGTATTGTCTTACGAGATGAGGAATTATTTGCTAAAGAGTTTACTTGCATATGTTACTGGCCCACTTGCAATTTTTACAAGGTTTAAAGCCATTATGTCACCATGACAAAGTAGGCTCTTCCCATTAAATGATTCGCAATTGCTATCTTCCTGATTTTTGTTTATAAATGATATTTTAATCTTTTGTAACTTATAACTGTTTCTGATAGTTCTCACTTATTCATTTATCAATGAAGTTTTGTTTCTATAATAAAAAAAAGATATTCGATCTTTGAAGTGAGGTATATATTTGCCATTAAATTTTCTATACTGTCTTAATCGTTCATTTGAACAACCAAATATCTCCAGGTGATGTGTATTGGAAGTCCCAAATATCTACACTATCAGATGTAAAAGTAGCTGTAGGATCCTCTACAACCAACGAGCCCTTCTCTTCTAATTTTGTATGGCCAAGACTATGATATCACAACCTGCCTTTTGTTTGTTCATAGGTTGGTGATGGCATAAATGACGCACCATCTTTGGCTTCTTCCGATGTTGGGATTGCTCTTCAACTTGAAGCACATGAAAATGCTGCTTCCAATGCTGCATCCGTTTTACTTCTTGGAAATAGAATATCTCAGGTATATGTCAAGTAAATCTTTCCCTGTTTTCTTGTAGAATAATTAAAAACTAAGATGTTATATGTAATAATTATACCTTGCACATTCGAGCTCCTCTTTTCGTTTAGGTACATCCAGCCAATATCAAAGGATATAGAGGCTGGTAACTACCTTTCATGTATTTTTGTTCAGTACTCATAGTTTAATATACACTACTTGTTCAAAAAATAGTTTTTCATCAGTTCCTTTTCGACTGTTTTCTTAGAACTCTCCTTTTCGACTGCTGAAAGATGTTTATCTCACAAGCAATGGACAATTCATTCTATGGCATGCTCATACAATCATTTGTGTGCTGGTCTTTAGATGCAATCATTTCTAGGGGAATCATTTCTTCTAACATAGTAGGAAGTATCAACCGTATAACAAAACCATCATAGTTGGTCTAGTGATCAAGAGGGGTCTAAGAATCAAAAGGGTATGGTTTCTATCCATGACGGTCACCTATTGTCGTCTAAATTGCATACCACAAATATTAATAAATCGGGCTTATGTGAATGATGACGTGGAGCCTCACTTCTTCGCCAAAGC